>PVIA01012331.1:0-38423 GCA_004024845.1 Tonatia bakeri
GGGCTTGATTGGGAGTAAAGGGGAGAAAACTGTACTTGAACATTCATTTAAATAAAAAAAAATCAGTAAGAAAAGCGGCACTGTTTTAGAATTTTGTAAATCTCTTCAGTGTTTGGTTTATTAGATGACAGCTGGATCCTCATCTCTACTTTTGTGTTTATCCTGAACCTGTTGCAATTTGTTGCCTTGGTTGAAGTGAGGAAATCTGACCTCATATTAATATATTAGTGCACAAAGGAGGAGACACTGATATATAAGTGGACAAAGGAGGAGTGTTTAAACAGCCCTCTCAGATAATGATGGGTTGAGTCTCTTGACAAGCATAGTTTCTTAAAAGTGAGTCACAATGTGGAATCTGAAACCATATCAGTTCAGCTTCATACTGCTACATTAAAATCCATTGTTCTATCTGACATTCTCAATGACGATTTTACCCATGCAGCATTTGGTAACATCATGCATTGATCATCTGAAAAATATTGGGACACTGAATTATGCAGATCTTCTAAATGTTGACACATTTCATTATTATAAAATATCAAGAAAATATATTTGTTGATATCACCACCAAGCTTATCAGAAAAGTCTTGAGATATTGGGAAGCTGTCAAGCTCATGATTATGGACACAAGTTTTCAACAATCTAAAGTTTTGCTTGAAACTTGAATTTTACTGTTGGTAACCAATGCCTTATGTTGTTTTCCTTTCAATGACAGGATTTTTGAGTAATTATCCAACAAACACCCAAATCTGAATAACCATAATGTCAGTCATTCTTTCAAGTAGAAGTAGTGTACTGTGGAAACAAAAGGCTTGCAACTCAGCTATTGCACAAGTGCTTCTTGAGACAATCCTTATACTATTGAAGGCAACAGAAGTGTTTTATGGGTACTTTCCGCTTTGTTATACAAAACATTAAAAAGATGTGCACTCAAAGGTTCAGATTTAAAATTTTACTACATTATAATGGGTGTTCTTAAGTGAAGCTGGCTTTTTTTTTGTAACTAAATACAAGTATAGGGTAGTGACAAATTTAATGGGACTGCTTGCACAGTTAGGGACCTTGACTCAGGCCAAGGTCCCAGTGGTTTTAGTCACCATTGCTTTTGCAACATTGGTACAAGTGTCAGCATGGTAAAGTCAAATGACATCTTAATATTTTACTGCAGAAGTAATTTTGATCTTTAGGATTGCTTGAAATGGTCTTGGGACTCTTGGGGTATATATACCCCACTTGACTCCCACTGATCTAGGCGTCTCCATTCTTGATCTTTTGGAACACACAGACTTCCCCATTTTATCTAGCTGTGGAGGACTTAAATTACAATGCTAATTATTCCCATCAAAACAAATTGAAGTGAACTCAAGTACTTTCTGCCCATCTTTAGCTTAGCCAAGGTCTAGTTTCCTGTAAGATTCAAATACTATGCTTTTTATAGTGAATGGTTAGCTCCCTGAATGAGGAAGGTATCACTGAAGCATATTGCCTTTTAACATGATTTTCCTCCTGCCCATTTGTTTTACATTTTGGATTTATCCCCCAGGAAGAATTAAAATTTAGTCTGTTAAATAAATGCTAAGTCCTCTAAACCAAGTTCCAGTCTTGACAGTTCTAGTAGTAACAAGCTTTATTTCAATAGTTCTCAGAAGGAAAACAAAACCTCCAGTAACAAAGTCCTGAAGAAAATTGCTTTGAATCAACTGAGCAAGGAGAATCATGAGGCTTAAAGGGGGAGAAAGACTCATCCTTCATGCATGTCAAAGGATTTGAGGCTTTGAACAAAAGACCCCATGTACATGAAAGGGACCTACTGAAAATGTTACAGCAACTTAGGGAAAATAGAGTAAGCTGTAAAATAAGAAACACAAATTGAAAATACATCTTATAATCTTTCTCCCTTCATTTAATCATAGCATTTTACAGGTTGGTTTCTTTTCTTTCTTTCTCTCTTTTTTTAAATGTGTACTACAAATCCTAAAATTTAGAAAAAAAACAAGTTTTAATTGCACAAGTGAAAAATTAGACATCCCTTTCTATGTGAAATGTTAGGAGATTGTAATTAGCCTCATGGCATTCATCCAAATGAGTTCAAAGTGACCCCTAAGTACTGGTGGCAAGTTCTTAGGACAGCACGTACGCAGAATTGGAGCTCTCTCACCCTTTAGACTGGTGTCCCAGCTTCAAGGGGGGAGGCACATGTTCCTGTTAGTGAATCTATGTTCGATCATATTAATGTTGGACATTCTTCCCCCAGGATCAAGACTGGCTACATAATTTGTGGGGTCCAGTGAAAATGAAATGCTGTTCCTTCATCTAAAAATTATTCCAGATTTTGAGAAGGCAACAGTACAGCATTAGGCCAAGCACCCATGCAGTCACTCTGACCCGGATATGGTGTTGACCCAAATGCAAGTCATGATTGTATAGCTGGATAAGGTGTGAGACACAGAAATGGTTTGCAGAGATTGCCTCTGAAGCCTCAGTAACTGGGGCTTCTTTAAAGTGACTGTCTTTGAGGGATGTTCTAGGTACTCTTCTTCCTGGGGTCCATAGTTAGGAAACTAGAAGACATTTGTGGTCCCACCCTCTCTTCTCCTTCCTGCTTATCTAAAATTTAGCTGTTCTTTCAGATTTTAGACAAATTACATTTCATCTCTGAAGCCTTCTCTCACCTTACTAAACAACAATAGTCTATTTCTTCTCTCAATTCCAGCTATGTATTGTCTGTACCCTTTATTTGGCACTTAGTAGATGCTGTTCATTTTAAATTAATTGCCAAGTAAGCAGTTGCTAATTGTTAATTAATCCAATTGAAAACAGGTTCTTGGACTAATGCCTTTTAAATTTGTCCCACAACTAGCAAAAAAAAAAAATTGTTAGAGTTTCATCATCTGAGGCTGATGGATTAGCTTCTTGGGAATCCGAGAACCCACAGAAATTACAAATGAGTTGTGGTTATCTATGTATATGTCACTCCCCCAAAAGGGTGGGGGGTTAATAACAACCAAAATAAATCCTCAAGAAATACACTCTGATTGGACTTTGGGGGATTTTTAAACCTGAGATCTGCTATAACATGATCACATAGACAGTCCCATCCTTTAAACCCTCAACTGTGAAAGCACATCCTTTCATGATCTTGCCAGTGGGTTTTTAGTTCTCTCTGCTCGTGTGTGTTTAGCTTGGAATTCACTCATGTGGTCAGTCACCTTTGAACTTCCAAGGGGGTCTGTGTTTTGCAAGGTCCCTTGGTTTGCTCCTCGATTCTATCTTGTTCAATGCAAACATGTGGTTAGTGCCAGGGAAGCAGGACATGTGACTGCAACATTTAGCAAGGAGATCCCTAGTATGAGAGGCAAAAAAGGCATTTAACTCAGGGGCCAGCAAACTTTTTCTGTAAAGGGCAAACAGTAAATAGTTTAGGCTCTGCTGGTCATATGGTCTCTGTTGCAACTACTCACATCCACCTCTGTTGAACCAACACAGCCATAGAAGATAGACTAGGTAAACAATGGGTGTGGTTATGTCCAAGTACAACTCTATTTATAAAATTAGTCAGTGGCTGAATTTCGCCCATGGGCAAGAATTTGCTGATCTCTGATCTGATTCATGGCTCACTGGGAATCCCAGCTAAAATCAGAAAACCCAACACTGAATAATTAGTCAGGCCTTTCAGAACGCTGCATTTCACCAGTAGTATGTATTTTACCAATAGTAAGTTTGGCTTAAAAAAATGAGCATACAAATCCAAAAGAACCCACTTAGCCCAGGTAATGGCTCAGACAGGTCACCCAGTGATGGAGACAGTAAAATAAGGGCAATTTTGTTGTTGCTGTTCGGTTCTCATGCACCCTTTATCACAGACAATAAAAAAGATCATTGTTTACAGCATCACAAACAAGGAGAGGGCAGGCTTCTGCTATAAAATCCAGATTGCACTCTGATCTGCCTCTCTGTAATTAGTGACCCTTTCTTCCTCTGTTCCATACAGATGATGAATAAAAGGTCCATGGTGTATGATGTCAGCTGAGTCCTAAAAACAATCTCTTGATTGTTCCACTTTAAATTCTGCCTTTGCACCCAGCTGTGGCTGCAGCTGCTAGTCATCTCTCTACTAGCTACTATTCATTTACCAGACTGGCTTTGTCAACTGCCCCTTACAGATTTTCCTGGAAGGGGGAAAGCCTGGTGGGAATGGAACTGAAGGTAGAGAGAGACTTGATAGTGTGTCATTCCTAAGAGAATACAAATAGTGGAAGCTGATTCACAACTTCTTATAAGTTACATGATCTGAAAACACAGAAGGGGTATTAGTTCAATTTGCAGTTCAGAATTTAAAAATATGGCAAGTGTTTAGAATTATTTAGATTCCTCTTTATTGTCAAGTTTCATAAAAGGGTACTTTTTTCCTCAGTAGGAAATCTTGGATATCAAAAGCAATCAGGTTGCATTGATCATTCTCCCTTTTATCTCTTACTGCTCTATCAACTAGGGGATCAGCAAGTTACACATTACCTTTCTCGCTTTTTAGCAAGTTCCCATTTGTTCTACTGCACATCTTTGGAACTAAGGCTGTGGGGGGGAATTCTGTAGTTGGCTCTGGTCCTGTGTCTTTTCTACCAGTTCTTGGTTTTCTGGCAACTATTTAAGCTGTCTTCATGGATGCCACCTTTGCCCCAAGAAAGCCAGCACCCTTCCAGTCACCTCTGGTGCTGTCCCCACCCAGGAGAGCCTGGGCCCTGACGCTTCTTTCATGGGTTGCTATCCTGTGTCAAAATATGCTGAGCATCTTTCTGATGATCGGGGGAGCCCATGTTGTATGCCACTGCCCTAGAAGCAAGAAATAATGAAGACTAGATTAGGTTTGGTCTGTCACAAGCACCTTTGGTTAGATTAGCATTTTTAGCAGCAACTCTCCTAAACTTCCACTGAAATCCATTCAGCAGAAGTTCCCCAAACACAGACAGGGTTGGGATAGTAGGTGTTCAAACCAAACAGGAAGTGACCACTGCTTCAGCTAAACTGGATAGAGAATGTAAGTTGGGATTCTGGTCCTGGAGAGGAAGCAGAGGGGGGAAATAACCTTTGCTGTCAAACTCTGAACAAGGCACAAATCTTATTAGGCACAACAAACCTTACTCTCCCTATTTTCCCAATCAAGAAATTGAGGTTTTGAAAAGTTACATTCCAAAGACTCACACGTGGTAAGTGGCTGAGCCAAGATGTTAAACAATCTCTGAGTCTGTCTGTCCATTCCCCCTTTAAGAGTGCACAATGTAGTAATTAAGTGTGGGAAGGAAACTAATAACACCACCATGAAGAGAAGCCAGGCAAAAATACACTTTGTGTTCTGAAGGAGATAACACCACATCAACTGATAGTCATTGACACCAATTCAACAGGAATCTGCAGTTTGGGGTGCAGTGAAGAAGGAAACTTTCTTTAGTGCAAAATAGCTCAGTTGTGATACAACACAGCTGTGAAAACAGCACCACTATTTGGCAGCCCTGGGGCCAGGCTTCTCTCTGGCTAGACAGCTTTGCTCTGCTCTGTCTTGCTCTGGTGTGCTCCACTCTGCTCCAGCTTCAGTGTTTCAGTGGCAGCCAGGGTAACACAGTCCTCAACCTCAGGTGGAAGGAAAAGTGTCCTCCCAGAGCCAGAGGGGAGGTGACATATAGACAGAAGTTCTTGGCCCTCATCCCAGATTGCCCTATCCTCATGCAAATGGAGACTAAATCTTTGCAATTTGATTGATTCCAAAGGCATTTTCCTAATTGGTCAGAAAGGAGCTGCTCTGATTGGTTGAAGAAGCTGATGGGGACATAGTTGTGCAGCTCTGATTGGACAGGGAAAGCCTTAGTCCTATTGGTTGAAGCAGCATTCTTCTCACTCCTTTATCAGGGTTGGCTCTGATGGCAGAAATACATTGCAGACAAACAGTTCAGTGCCCGCTTCTCTCCTTGAAGCACAGTTTGCATGAGAGGCTCCCTGGGTGGAAATGGCTAATAAGCTCTGTTTTTTGTTTGTTTGTTTTTATATTTTATTTTATTATTTTTATTTTATTTTATTTTAGCCCAGTTAGGCACTGGGAACCCTTCTTAGTAGGTATCTTCTCTCTCAGGGTTCATAACCATGATGTGCTGATGCTGGAAGACAAAAGTAGATATAGCCATAGGGTCCCGGGGAAGGTCACTTGTAAAGCCAGGCAAGACAAATTTTGTAAATCTCAGTTTTAATTGGGAGAAATTATCTGAAGAAAATCCAACTAGGATTTGTCTGTTATGGATACAAATTTGCTGATTAAAACAAAAAAAGGGGACTTTAAAACACTCAATTTTAAACCCGTTAGCAATTTAAATCCCTTCCCTCTGGCTTTTGCTAATTATTTATTATAATTCCTTTATAAAGCTCTTCCTTGTGTTTTTGCAATGAAAGACTGTGGTTGGCCAATTGCAGGGAACTTTACTCAGATTAGATTACCGCATGCCGTGGTCTGCCAGGACACGCCAAAGTTGTGGTTGGAGACTGCAGAGATAAGGCCTCTTAGGGTGAGGTGCTGGTAGATCACATAGTTAAGACCACATTTAAAGACATTTTTTTAAATGATTTTATTTATTTACTTTTAGAGAGAGGGGAAGGGAGGGAGAAAGAGAAGGAGAGAAACATTGATGTGTGAGAGAAACATGAATTGGTTGCTTCTCACACGCCCCCAACTGGGGACCTGGCCTGCAACCCAGGCCTGTGCCCTGACTGGGAATCAAACCTCGTTTAGATGCAAACAACGAAAGAAGTTTAACTCTGAAACAACAAATAGAACGAAACAAAAATGCCAACATGTGCTATTATCTAGAGGAATATAGTAGGAATGGGGCTAGGATGGAGCTGAATTGTTCAAGTCTACTCACTTGATTTAATCCACAATGTGCTCAAAACACACCAGAAAATTTGGAAAGCATGCTTCTCATAATGAAAGTGACATGTTCTCTTTGTAGAATCTCCTGGCAATTTCATTGTTTTAGAGGTTCCTTGGATTTTTAAAATAAAAGGGTTTCCATCTGAGTTTTGGATTTAAAGGTTTTTTTTTTCCTGCTTCTCTCTCTCTCTCTCTCTCTCTCTCTCTCTCTCTCTCTCTCTCTCTCTCTCTCATAACCGCATACTTTTAAAGCTCATTTTCCCAATTGAGAAATTTTGACCAGGATCAGATTAGCATAGTCTATAGGACCTATGTCAAAGATAAGTGCCTCAGAATCAGAATCTCACAGGTAAAGACCCCTGATATAACAGATGTCATTATACATAACGTACAATTAAAAAGTTATTATCAGTTTTGTCAAATAACTTGCAGGTCAAAGGTTTAAAGATATTAGAAACACAGACAAACCTGGAGTTATCATGGTGGTGTTAAGAAAAATGCTTTCTGCCCCGGCTGATGTAGTTCAGTGGATTGAATGCTGGCCTGAGAACCAAAGGGTCACCAGTTTGATTCCCAGTCAGGGCACATACCTGGGTTGCAGGCCATGTCCCTCGTGGGTGGTGTGCGACAGGCAACCACACATTGATGTTTCTCTCCCTCTCTTTCTCCCTTTCTTGCCCTCTTTCTAAAAATAAATAAAATCTTTAAAAAGCTAAAATTAAAAAAAAGAAAAATGCTTCCTTTTTAGTCTTTTTGTTACCACCCACCCCTTTAGCTCATCTTTTCATGTCAACACCTCCAAATTTAGTGGGGAAAAATATATATCAGACAGAAAATAAGAGAGAGGAGAGCTGGGCATGGATGGGAAGGGCTGGTATTAGAATAGATGGTAGATCAGGAATGTCACTCAAGGAGATGGGTACATTCACACTGTGCCTGAGAGGATGGAGGGGAAGAGCAAGATAAAGGGCATGATAAGGCTGTGTGGGTCTCACGTTTTAAGATATGTGCAATAGCAGATGAATCTTTCCTCAGGCATATTTGCTGAAAAGTCTTGGCACCTTGTGTTACAGGAGCACAGGCTGTAGTCTTCTGGTAGATAGTGAGAGGGAACAGGTGTCAGAAGACTTTCTTGATTACTCCCAAATTTTAGGGACACACAGTATTAGCCCCGAAAGCTTATAGATAAGCTACACTGGTCTCAGTGGGTAGTTCAAACTCTAACTAAATGAGAGAAAAAGGGAAAAGTAACAATTACAACACAAATGGGAAGCACAAGACCTCATCGTTAACCACTTCATATTTACAATACTGCAGTTGCCAAGGCATACTGGGTTGTCAGATGAAACCATTGATCCTCCTCTTCCCAAGTCATGTAAATCAGAGGCCTGAGTGCACATTCATACCTGAGCCCCGACTCATCACTCCCCTCAACTGGCTCACAAGTAGTCATTTGGTGTGCTGACCACTGGGATGCAAGCCTTTCTGAATTACCTCTGATAAACTTCTCAAAATGTATTGTGCATAGACATAATCTGAGCAACTTGACCAAAATAGAAATTCCTAAGTGTCAACTCCAGGAAGTTGCTTGAGTAGGCCAATAGTGGAGCCTAGAGAATCTAAATTTTATCAAGCCTTCCCACCTGATTCTGACATAAGTGCTTACAGAAACACCACTGGGAACTTACATTAAAAGTGGCTTTTCCAAAGTCTATTGTGTTTAGATTACAAGTTCAAAGCATTAACGACAGTTCAACAGTTGATAAGGTGATGCAAATGCTATATGAAAACATATCTATCTATATCTATATCTATCTATCTATATCTATCTATCTATATCTATCTATCTATATATATCTCCAGCACCCATTTATGATCAAAACTCTCAGCAAAGTGGGAATAGAGGGAACATACCTAAACATAATAAAGGCCATATATGACAAACCCACTGCCAGCATCATGCTCAATGGGCAAAAACATTCCCCTTAAGCTTAGGAACAAGACAGGGAAGTCCGCTTTCACCTCTCTCATTCAACATAGTACTGGAAGTCCTAGCCACAGTGACCAGACCAGATGAAGAAATAAAAGGCATCCAAATTGGAAAGAAGTGGTAAAACTGCCTTTATTTGCAGATAACATGATACTGTATATAGAGAACCTCAAAGATTCCACCACGAAACTACTAGAACTGATAAGTGAATTCAGCAAAGTAGCAGGATATAAAATTAATATCCAGAAATCAGTTGCATTTTTATATGCCAATAATGAACTAACAGAAAGGGGAATTGAGAAAACAATCCCATTCAGTTTTGCTTCTAAAGGAATAAATTACTTAGGAATAAACCTAACTAAGGATGTAAAAGACCTGTACTTGGAAAATTATAAGACACTGAAGAAAGAAATTGAAGAAAATACAAATAAGTAGAAGCACATACTGTGTCCATGGATAAGAAGAATTAGCATCATTAAATTGTCCATACTACCCAAAGCAACCTATGGCTTCAGTGCAATTCCTGCCAAGATTCCAATGATGTATTTCACAGAACTAGAACAAATATTTCAAAACTTTATATGGAACCACAAAAGGACCCACATAACAATAGTGATCCTAAGAAAGAAGAACAAAGTTGGATGAATCACACTACCTATGCTATACTACAAGACCATAGTAATCAAAACAGCATGGTACTGGCATAAAAAGACACATAAACCAATGGAACAAAATAGAGAGGCCAGAAATAAACCCACACCTTTATAGTCAATTAATATGTAACAGAGGGAGAAAGCACATACAATGGATTAAAGATAGTTTATTCAGTATGGTGTCAGGAAAATTGGACAGATACATGCAGAAAAATGAAACTAGACCACCTTCTTATACCACACATAAGAATAAATTCAAAATGGATCAAAGGCATAAATGTTAGACCCCAAACCATAAAAATCCTAGAAGAAAACATAGGCAACAAGATCTTGGACATTGCTCTTAGAAATTTTTTGTTAGATATATCTCCCCAGTCAAGGAAAACAAAAGAAAAAAAAATAAACAAATGGGACTAAATCAAACTAAAAAGTATTTGCCCAGCAAAGGAGACCATCAACAAAATAAAAAGACAACCCACAGAATGGGAGAACATATTCACCAATACATCGGATAAGGGTTAATACTAAAAATTTCTAAAGTACTTATAAAACTCAAAACAAAACAAAACAAAAAATAATTTAAAAATGGGCAAAGGACCTGAACAGACACTTCTTTAAAGAGGACATACAGATGGCCAATAGACATATGAAAAGATGCTCAGCATCGCTCATTATCAGAGAAATGCAAATTAAAACCATAATGAGATATCATCTCACATCTGTCAGAATGGCTATCATCAATAAATCAAAAAACAACAAGTGCTGGAAAGGATGTGGAGAAACGGGAACCTTTTTGCACTGTTAAAGGTAATGCAGACTGGTGCAGCCATTACAGAAAGCAATATGAAGATACCTCAGAAAATTAAAAATGGATCTGCCTTTTGGCCCAGTGATCCCACTTCTGGAAATATATCCAAAAAACCCCCAAAACCCTAATTCAAAAGAACATAAGCACCTCTATGTTCATTGTAGCATTATTTACAATTACCAAGATATGGAAGTAGTCCAAGTGTCCATCAGTAGAGGAGTGGATAAAACAACTATGGGACATTTACACAATGGAATTCTACTTGGCCATAAAATAGAAGAAAATTTGACCCTTTGCAACAATATGGATGGACCTGGAGAACATTTTGCTAAGTGAAATAAGCCAGTCAAAGAAAGACAAATACCATATGATTTCACTCACATGTGGAATCTAATGAATAAACTAATCTAACAAGCAAAACAGAGACAGATTCATAGATGGAGAGCAGATAACAGCTAGTGTGGGGGGTGAATGTTATGGGGTGGAGGGCTTGAGCAAAAAGGAAAAAAGACTCATGGACATGGACAACAGTGTGGTGATTGCTTGTGAGTGGAGGGTATAAGGGGACTAAATGGTAAGGGAAATATACAATGAAGATTAAATTAAAAAAGAAAATATACATAAATATATTTTAAACAGGTCTGAGTTGATAATGAAGCCATTTGCAATATGTATTTGGTTCAGTTGAATGGACCATATGAACTCATAAACTCTTAAGTGTCTCTCTTTAGTGCTGGCATGGTCCTTTGTGTTCTTCAGCTTACATTCATAGAGAGATGCCCACAACCTAGATGACCTTTCTCCATGTTCCCTCTCTCTCATTCAGTGGCATTTTGCTCCTTGAAAATTTGGTTTGGCAATGACACACGTACAGGGGATTATGTAGCCAAAGGTTAGGAGGGCACAGGAGTACAGGTGCTTATGTGACGATCTGTTGTTTGTAATCAAACATGGCACCAAGTTCTGCCATCTTGACAGCGGTGGTCTGCAGTGTGGGAGACTGAGGAAGGAGCTTTTGCTACTTAAAGAGAATATGCTCCATCTACATGATCCTGGGTCTTGATTATTTGATGGTTACACACACACATGAACACACATGCATGCATGTCACACACATGCACATGCAGAGTCTTAGGTTCACTGGCAATTTCTAGGTTGGAACCCATGACTGTTAGCTTGGAGGAAAAGAGCATCCTTTTATTTGAAGGATAAAGCCCTTAGTGACTTGGTCCCCACATTTTGTCTCTCGTCACTTTAAATGGGAATTTTTTGTTTATGGCCTTGTGCCACAGGAGAAGGACAGACTATTGGGCAAGAACCAGTAATAGTGAAAGGTCGCATTTTTGTGATTCTGTGCTGATTTGTCACACATTGAAATTTTCTAATAAATGCCCTTCCTGACAAAATATGAAAGGACAGTTAGTGGAATAAATGAAATCACTCTCAAGGCAAAGGTTGCAAGGAAAATGACAAGTTTTAACTGCTTCTAAACCTTGGAAACCTGACTTTTTTCCCATTTTGATGGCACTGCTAGAGATTAGATAATTTTACATTGGTAGAGCATTTTGCATTCAGAGAGTGCTTTAATGTGAGGTAGGCAGGGGAAGGACTGTTATTAGCACTTTTACCCTGGTGAGAAGACTGAGGCCTAGAAGGTGAAGGGTGCGCCTGGTGCATAACTGTTGACTGATTCCTGAGGGCTGAGCTGCTGTCCCAGCCACACCATGGGGTTGGCCCAGTGGTCTTTGCTCCCTGTCAAAATAAAAAATCTCTCTTTATTTCTGTTTTCTTTTCTCTCCTTCTTCTTTTTCTTTCTTTTTTTTTTTAAATTCATTCTATAAAAATAAAATCCAGGGCTGTTTAGTATATAAGATTTTCCTCCTATATGACACTACTATATCACTTTTTATCGACATGCATGGCATTACTTATTATTAAACCTTTTGTATAAGTTTCTTTGGCATGCCTCTTGGAAATTTGTATCTTGAAAGTTGTCTTCTTTGAAAACTTTTATCAGATAAGGAAATTTATGTACTTCTTGTCCTCCAGGAAGCTTAGAACTAAATTTAATATTCAACCATGGCCTTTGTATGATCCTAAATTATTTTTTTCTCCTTCCATAAGTTTTCAAATGGTGTGTTTCAGCTTCATTTCATATACACACTTTATTATGAGTCAAAGCTTTTTGAAAATAGTCATGGTGTATATATTTTGAATAAACATTTTTGATCTGAGTTGAATTTACTATAAAGGAAAAAACATCAAATGGCCTAAATAAAGTTGTAATTTCATTAAATGTAGTTGGTGGATCACATAGTTCAAGTTTTTTATTGTTACAAAAACTGTAAGAGTAAACCCCATTGTGGAAGAAGTTCAGTGTATAAAGTGACACTATAAATAATGCCAGGCTTTATGGCAAAGGGTTCAGAAATAAAACCTATGTGCGAGAGAAGTTGAGAAGTTAGGTAGAAGAATGCTAAAGTTTAATTTTAGTTTGAGTTACCTCTAAGCAATTTATATGAAATAACATGAAAGAAGATAGTTTTTACACTTCATATGCACATAAAGTCTTCTCACAGGGCTCCTGTGATGTGGCCTCAGGCCAGGCTCTCAGCTTCACCGCACTGTCCTCTTCATCCTGTCACAACCACATGGAACTGGAGACCACTGGCCTCCAGTCAGTGATCTGCCTGCAGCAGATGCGTGGTCTCAGACAAACTGCTTCCATTCAGAGCCTCATTTGCTGGTCTGTGAAAACGGGATCATAATACCCACTGCATTGGGCAATGCTGACAATTTAATGGGTTGATTTCTGAGAAGAAATTAGCACAGTGCTTGACACATTTTTCCTTGAAGTCTGAATTCTACCTTGTAAAAAAGAGAGAGTGTTAAACTTTCTGTGCCATAATAAATCTTGTATAGAGTCCTGTATTAGATCTTTACAAGTATTCATTGGAGTATATCACACACAGGACAGTTCACAGTGACAAGTGTGCTGACAGCTGCTGGGATTGTCACAAAGTGAACACACTTGGATACCAGTGTTTAGATGAAGAAGCAGCCCCAAGACAACTTCTTGCTGTTCCCCTACTAGTCACTGCTCCACCCTTGGAAGGCATTCATTCACTGTTCAGACTTCCATTGCCATAGATTTGTTTCCCCTACTTTGGAATTTTGTATACCACGGAGTTTTCTCGTGTGTATTCTTTTTTTGCATTCAACATAACATTTGCAAGATTCATCCACGATGTGTGTTGACCTGTAGTTTGTTCATTCTTGTGTCTGTCTGTTGTACATTTCCAAAATTTATTAATTTTGTCATTGACAGAAATTTGGGCCTTCAGTTTGAGGACATTATGAATAAAGCTGTTGCAAGAATTCTTATACATGTGTATAGTATATATTCACTGTAAGACACGTACAAGACTGTTCATAGCAGTGTTATTCACGATGTGCTGCTGACTGGAGAGCGTGTATACTGATCAGCTGTAGTAAACCTGTCAGTTCTCCCAAATCCTTGTGCCAGTTCATATGCCCCATTCAGTGTGGGAATACCTGTTCCTCCTTGCCAGCATTAGGCATTACCTTTTTTTTTTTTTTGCATTCCCACCACAAGGCTGTGTGGTGCTATCTCATTATACTTTTAATTTGCATATCTCAAGTGACTAGTACATCTGTTGCATTGTTAACACATTGTTTAGATAAAATGAGATACCTGTATATACAAAGTAAGATACCTACATACACAAAACAACATGGACCTAAACATATGAAGCAAAAACTATTGGAAGCATAAACAGAATTTCATAAAACAGATACAATGAATCATTCTAAATAGTCTTATTTCACAATTAAGCAGGTCTAGTAAACTTTAAACAATCACAGGTAAATATGCCTTTCACACATCCATAATCTCATGTAGTGATATATATGAAATTTTCATCCTACAAATAGAGAATATATAGTTTTTTCTTATGTATTTTATCATTTAAAATTTATAAAATTCAACTTGGTAACTGATAATGGAGGATATTTCAAATAGCTCAAGGAAATAGAGATGTTAGAGCCATCTCTCACTGGTTGAAATCCAGTAAAATTAGATAAATTGTCTGAAGATCTGTGGGGGGGGGGTTCCACCTGCAGGGCCCCCCTGGCTGCCATGGATGAGAATAAGTCTACCAAGACATGATCTGCTTGGGGAGGAAAGGTGGTCAATCTGTCAAAGCAGAAGGGCCAGGAACCTGTTCCTCAGTGGGCTTTTATTGGGTTTATTTGCATAGAAATACAGGGTGTATAGGTAGAGCTCATCAATCATTGTCAGACAGTAATGATCAAATAATAGATAACATTCAAAGAACTATGAGGGCTTATTTAGAGTCAGATAGCCAAAGGGCCATTAAACTTTGGGGAACAAACTCACTTAGTGTTTGGACCCTTATCATTTAAATTCAGGCTATTAGCGAAGCAGGTTTCACAGGATTTTGTGCATTCTTTCTTAGGCTTGATTGCCCTGGGGACCCCACTCTTTCCAGCACAGGGCCACACCCACCTCTAGCATCATTTCAGGCTTAAGTTGGGCAGGGGAAGTAAGGCAGCCAAGAGATTAGGAGACTTCTTGCAGACAGAATGAGAACTCAGGCTAAGTCAAAGCTGAGGGTCCATCACCCCTTTTTCTATAACCCCCCAAGTCCTTCCCTGAGGGGCCCCTCATGACCCTGCCTATCTTAGGCCATCCCTCCCTTGAGGAATCTTACCCATCATTGGCTAACTGGTCATCCACTAGGGGCCAAGAAGGGTGAAGTAAAGGGGGCAGAGGCAGTGCCCCTGCCAGGGGGAAAAGCTTTGTCTCCTTAGTGGCTTAGGGTCTCAAGGTCACTCACTCAGCCTTAGCCATGGGGGGTTACAGCTTCTGAAACCAGGCAGGGCAGTTCCCAATAAAGATCCAGTTGTAAGTACCTAGGAATTTGGATGCTCTGTCATAAGGTATCCTAGAACTAAAAGGAAGTTGAGGGTGAAGTTACAAGTTATCTATCAAGCCTTAAAACTAGCAGAGCTTATGCCAAACCTATGGGAACCAGGAAAAGGTGTATGTAGAGGAAATGGCTTTAGATACCTTCTTTACTATAGAAGAACATTTTAAAATACAGGTTAAAATTCACCTTAAGAAGCTGAAAAAAAAATAACAAAATAAACCAAGAGGACCTAGGAAGTGGAAGTACATTAAAATAGGAGCTGAAAATAATGAAGTAGACATAAGGACTAGTAAAGTGTTGGCTACTTAAAAATCAGTATTTGGGTTAAGAGATGTCTGAAGTCTAACCCTGGACAAGAAGAAGGGCCTATAAACAAATGTATTGCTTCTCTTATTATTTAGTTTCCTTCTGTATAAAATTACAATTATAGCATCAGGAATACTACTACTACTACTACTACTACTACTACTAATACCTAAGATGGTGTAAATGATCATAGTAAGTTATAAAAATGTAATATTATTGTAGTACAAGTTAGGCAGTGTAGACTTCCTGCATACCTCTGCTATCATGCTACCTTCAGAATACTAAAGACACAAACCAATGTACTGTGAAAGGAGGAGCAGATGTTCTGTTTGTCATAGAGGCCTTTGTGCCACAGGTGTAGGTATTCTGAAGAAAGTAACTAAAAATTCCCTTTACTGCAGAGCCAACCTAGTCACCTGTGGGGGCCTTTACAATCCAAGAAGAGGTAAGTGTGATTATTTTCATTTGCAGGCACTTTGAGACTTTCTGAACCATCTGTAGAAGTCATAGATTGACATTAATTGTGGATTTATGAGAAATTGTTGTAAAGTTATTTGTACATAGTAAATATTAGAAAGCAGATATAAAACTGATCTTAGCTAGTAACAAAAGACTAAAATCTTCCATGTACTCCAGTGCCTTGAAATCTGATAATGTGGAATGGTCAGTTTCCTAGAGCTAAATTTACCTGCTCAACCAGTCTTCCCAAGAAACCAAATATTCCTGTTTGTATTATAAGAGGAGAATCTTGAAAGTAAATAAATAAACAACGATTTGTTTATAAACAATGAACCACGTGCAGAATAGTTGAGGTACCTTACGTTTATTGGACTGGAGGCTGACCCAGATTGTGTACCATCCCTCAGGGGCCACCTTCTCTAAGGCAATACCTGGAAAAGGAAGAGGGGAGTTCAGCCTGGTGTCTAGCAGAGCAGCACCTGAGAGATAGCAACAGTGGTGGGGCCTCAGCCTTGGGCAACCATCCACAGACACAAAGTGATATTCTGTGCTGTGCAGAAGTTCAAATGCAAGGATGATGAAGTACTTTCCTAATGTTACGTAAACATTGCCTTTGACCAGCTCCAGGGGAAGGATTCTGTGTCATGTTGATATCTTGGCTATAGGACGCTGGGCTGTGCCTGCACTGTAGTCTGCATGACACTCAGATATAAAATCCAGGGGAGTGCTCCTGAGTTGGTGCTGCTGTGGTGTCCCAGGGAGCCTCTCACTTCTCAGAAATGAGCTTCTGTACTTTTGTACTAAAACATCTAAGTTGTATTGCTTAAGGATTTTTCCTATCAGTGTTCTTACACATGAGTGTGCTGTGAGTTAACCATGTTCTAGACCCAGGTTTTCCATTAAAAAGAAAAATTATATATTGATTTTGAAGGGAGAGAGAGAACATTGATTTGTCGTTCCACTTATTTATGCATTTGTTGGTTGTTTCTTGTATGTGCCCTGAATGGGAATCAAACCTGCAGTCTTTGTGTATTGGGATGATGCTCTAACTAACTAAGCTATTCCACCATAGCTAGGCAGCAAGGATATTTAAAAAAATATCAGTACTGGGATTTCCAGCCAAGATGGAGGCATAGGTGGACGCACTGTGCCTCCTCCACAACCAAGATAGGGACAACAACAATTTAGAAACAGAATAACAACCAGAACTGACAGAACATTGATCTGAATGGATGTCAGAGAACCAAGAAGTTGAAATGAACATGTTCATCCAGACCGGTAGGAGGGTCAGAGTTGGGAAGCCGGGCATGGGTTGCGGTGCAGAGAGCAGAGAGCATTGGGACCAGGCACCTAAGGCATCTAGGGCATGCAAGACCACAGAGGGTGGACCCTGAGTACGCAAGCGGCAGCTGGCAGACCCTGGCCGAGAGGTGGCAACCGGCAGACCCAGTGAGGTGGCAATTATGAAGCAAGGCACTGCGCACAACCCAGGATCCCAGTGCTGGAAAATAGAGCCTTGGGGAACTGATTGAAAACACCTGTGGGGGTTGAGGCACAGGGAGAGACTCCCAGCCTCACAGGAGAGGTCCTTGGAAAGTCCCATGGGGTGCACAAGCCCACCCACACGGGAATTGGCACCAGAGGGGCCCAGTTTGCTTAGGGGAAGCAGTGGAAGGGACTGAGGTCCAAAGGAGAATGGAGCAAGCGCCATTGTTCCCTCCCAAACCCTGCCCCCACATACAACGTCACAACACAGCGACTGGGGTGCCCTGCCCTGGTGAACACCTAGGGCTCCACCCCTCATATGTAACAGGTGCAACCAGACCAACGGAGGGGAAAAAAGATGGCTCAAACAGAAGTGAAAGCCCCACACTCAGCACTTTTAAGCGACCGAGAGATAGCCAGCCTATCAGATGCACTGGTTCAAAGCACTGGTGATCAGGATGCTCACAGAGTTGGTTGATTTTGGTCTCAAATTAGATGAAAAAATGAAGTCTACAGTAAGTGAAATGAAGAAAAATGCACAGGGAATCAATAGAGATGGAATGAAAGCTGGGTCTCACATCAATGGAGTAGACCAGAAAAAAGAAAGAAACATACAACCAGAAAAAAATGAAGAAATAAGAATTCAAAAAAATGAGGAGAGGCTTAGGAACCTCCAGGACGTCTTTAAACGTTCCAACATCCAAATTATAGGGGTACCAGAAGGAGAAGAGGAAGAGCAACAAGTGGAAAACTCATTTGAACAAATAATAAAGGGGAACTTCCCCATTCTGGCAAAGGAAATGGACTTCCAGGAAGTCCAGGAACTTCAGAGAGTCCCAAAGAAGTGGGACCCAAGAAGGAACACAGCAAGGCACATCATAATTACATTAGCCAAGGTAAAAATAAAGGAGAGAATCCTAGAAGCAGCAAGAGATAAGGAGACACTAAGCTACAAAGGAGTTCCCATCAGACTGTCAGCTGATATCTTAAAAGAGACCTTACAGGCAAGAAGGGGCTGGAAAGAAGTATTCCAAGTCATGAAAGGCAAGGATCTACATCTAAGATTACTCTATCCAGCAAAACTTTCATTTAGAATGGAAGGGCAGATAAAGTGCTTCTCAGATAAGGTCAAGTTAAAGGAGTTCATCATCACCAAGGCCTTATTATATGAAATGTTAAAGGGACTTATCTAAAAAAGAAGATAAGAAAAAGAAGATAAAAAACATGTATAGTAAAATGACAGCAAACTCACAATTATTAACAACCACACCTAAAACAAAACCAAAAGAAACTAAGCAGACAACTAGAACAGGAGCAGAACCACAGAAATGGAGATCACATGGAGGGTAAGTAACAGGGGAGTGGGAGGAGGAGAGGGGGGAAGGTATGGAGAATAAGTAGCATAGATGGTAGGTAGAAAATAGGCAGGGGGAGGGCAAGAATAGTATGGGAAATGTAGAAGCTAAAGAACTTATAACACGGACATGAACTAAAGGGGGGAATGTGGGTGGGAGAGGGTGTGCAGGGTGGAGGGGAGTGAAGGGGGGAAATGGGATAACTGAAATAGCATAATCATTAAAATATATTAAAAAATATCAGTACTTTCAATGTATAAGCAAGGTATATCTTTTCATTTATTTGTATCTTATTTAATTTCTTTAATGTCTTAGGGTTTTTTTTGTCTTTTCCTAAATGTAAGATTCCATTTATGTAATTTTTTAAAATTATTCATTGATTTTAGAGCAAGAGGGAAACATCAATTTGTTATTCCACTTATTTATGCATTCATTGGTTGATTCTTATATGTCCCCTGACCAGGAATCAAACTTGCAACCTTGGTGAATCGGAAAAATGCTCTAACCAACTATGCTACCCAGCCAGGGCTAATGTCTTAAGTTTTCAGAGTACAGTTCTTTCATCTCTTTGGTTAAATTTATTCCTAGGTATTTTGTACTTTTTGATATAGTTGTAAATGTGATTATTTTCTTAATTTCTTCTTCTGATTGTTTGTTATTGGTATATAGAAATGCAACTGATTTCTGTATGTTGATTTTGTATTCTGCAACTTTAGTAAATTGATTTATTAGTTGTAATAGTTTTTCATGGAGTCTTTAGGGTTATCTATTTATAGTATTATGTCATCTGCAAATAATGAGAATTTTACTTTTTTCTTTATAATTTGGATACTTTATTTTTGTGTGTGTGTGGTTGCTGTGGCTAGGACTTCCACACTATGTTGAATAAAATGGTGATTGTGGGCATCTTTGTCTCATTTCTGATTTTAGACAAAAACCTCATTAGCTGTGGGTTTGTCATAAAAAGTCTTTATTATGTTCAGGTATGCCCCTTCTATACCCACTTTGTTTTTGTCATAAAAATATGTTGAATTTTGTCAAATGCTTTTTAGTCATCTACTGAGATGATCATGAATTTTATCCTTTATTTTGTTAATGCAGTGTATCATGTTGATTAATTTACAGATGTTGGGATTGGAGGCAGAGGGGGCAGCACTATCAAATTCAAGGGTGAGGGAGCCTGATGATGGTCAGAATCACCAGGACCAGGAGGAGGGCTGGGGAGGGACAGGCAAGGCAGCAGTAGGAAGGGGCCCTGGGAGTTGCCTTGCTCTTCCCACAGACTTCCCAGCCTATCCCCTGCAGCTCTTACCTATCTCCTGCCCAGGTCTAAATGTCCTATACCCAGCTTTTCCATTTTATGTGTGCTCTTCATCAATCGTCTCCTCTCTTTATATGAATTAACACTCCCTAGTTGTTGGAAAGTCAGTATGGCTGTAGGCATAACTTGGCTTTTCCACATTGACTCATTCATACTGGGCATTCACTCTGTTCTTAATGCTTTTCCACATGGAAGAAGAGAGGGTGAAGCATGATTCAAAGGATCTTGGGATCTCAGAAAAGGTTTTGTTTCTTGATTGTCACTAAGAATTGATCTTACATTCTGAATTACATTTAAATTCAGAAGGGTCAGCACTTACATGAGACCTGATATATTATATAATGTATATTATATAATATATGATTATTAGATATATATTATACGAGTACATATATATATATATTTGTTGTCATTGTTTCATATTTGTTTTTATTTTATTTTTAATCCACTTAATGAGAAGTAAATGTCCCAGGCAAGTTGCTCAGAATCTCCCCTAGGGCATCTCTGCCTGACACAGTAGAATATGACTAAATGACTCTATAAAAGACAGTTTATAGGAAGACTATAAATGCCTCTGCATTTAATGCCTCTGTCTAGGCCTTGGCCAGCAGCACAGGGTCTGTGCTATAAGCTTTCCCTCCTTCCTCCATAGGTTCCTCATTTCAATCACAGCCCTGCCCAGCTTATTATTTATAAGATGTGTCTCTTGTTTTCCATGGAAAATTGTTTCATTGAGCTTCCTGTAGGGATATTTTGGGACTAGGAACCTTGGCTTCTGATATTTTTTCCCTCTGCCTTGTGTAACAGTTCTGATTATTAATTCTTTTGAATTTTCTCCCTCCTCTGCTGCTCTTAAAGCTAAAAACAGTTTTCTTTAAGTTTATGGGAACTATTCATACCTACACCACATAGTTATTTACCCCTGTGATATTTTTATTTTAGATATAAAGCATGTGGTGTTCGAGGAGCAAAACTATTTTTTTGCTTGCATTTTACCATCAGAAATGCAGAAGGAGTCTTGTGTGAATTACATTTGCCCAGTTTCAGAGCTAGAACACTTCCTGATACATTACCTCTAATCCTGTTTTTCTTTTTGGCTAGGACATGAGTTTTAATTTGTTTCTTTTTATGATATGGCAGTACCACAATTGATAAAGGATAAATGATAGAATTTGGAAAATCATTGCATTTATATGTAAATGCCTAGTGAACTAAAACTACCTCTGAACCACTCACCGTTGCATGGATGATTTGCCTGGAGTTCCTGCTTATTAAGTGCTAACACCACCCATTAGAGATTTGAAACTGGTCAAGCCATTCTAACCTTGGACCTCAGCTCTCTTACCAGGAAGTAAGGAGGGTCAACTAGCTTGAGACTGAGCACCCTTCTAGACCTGCCCTGAGTGGGGGTGGTGAGTTCAGGACAATACTTCTCTTTCTGGCCACTAGATGTCCTGGGAGTGCACACCTGCTGTCCTGGGAGTGCACACCTGCAGGGCTTCTTCCTGTTGTCCTTCTGGCTTTGTCATCCCTGGGTGCTGGTGAGCCCTGCTGATGTGAGGCAGGCAATGCTTTGGTTTCATATTTATACTATTTAAGGCCTGGTGATTCCACCATTGAGATACAGGCAAAAAATTTAAGAGGCAACAAAACAATCCCTCCATTTTCCTGATGGCTGTTTGAGACGTGACTGGGAACAGTTAGCATTTTTAGGAGTGGGTTATTGTGTGTGCCATGGAATAGAAATTTTCAAGGATTTTTCAAACATCAATGAATCAACAAAGGAAGAGTCAGTATGGATTATTTATATGCTAAGATGCAGACAGCTTTAAAAATGAACTAGCAGTCCCAGGCTTACCCTCTGTGTCTGTGATGTGGAGACTCCTGCTGAGCTTTGTCTGTGCGTGGTCACTCTGCACAATTGGTGCCCTATGCTGGGGGCTGTCTTGCAGGGGAGAGAGGGAAATGTGGAGGAAGATGAAAAGAAGCCCACAGAGAGTCACCCCTTCAAGAACAATATGACAGATCCCTCCCACGCACTTCCCATGTGGAAAAGACTAGTCTTCCAGTCACTTCTCTCCTCAGCCCTGGGATGTGAGCCACTGCCTCATTTGGCCAAGAAAGAAGGGAAAATTATTCAGGGGGGAATCAAAAAGAAGTTGAAATCCATTTGCAATATTCTTGGATAGACAAATGCCAAGTTTAGCCAAATCAGCTCTATCCAAGTGAGTCTTTATGTAGGTTTCGAGAAATAACCTCCAAACTACTATTTGCGAGACATTAGAAGTATCCGCACACCCAGAGCTAACTTTCCACGTTAGTGTTGCGGGAAATTGTATGATAGTGCAAGAATCATAATAGTGACAAATCATGCAATAATGGTACTAACTTCTTGTGAAACTGTGCCCTCTGGTTATTAGAACTATGATTTTATGTTTATAATTAAAATTTTTATGAACAGCCTAATTCCAGTTGCTGTAATTCAAAATATATATGCCAAGCAAGAAAATGTGCTCTATCTTATTTTATATAGACACTGAGGTTTGAATCAGTAAACCTACATGCTTTAGCAGTCTGAAGAGGTATCAGACTATGGTTTATATCCATAAGGTATAAAGCATATATGTTTGTGAGAACACTATACATTTGTATGATACTCAGTGTCTATTTTGTTTTTGTTCTTAAACTGTACCCCGAGTCATCTCCTCCTGCTTCAGGGATAGAAATGCTGTTATGTATCCATTTCTTTATCATCGGGACAGCACAGTGTTTAAGATCACAGACTCAGTCAGAGGACCTGGGTTCAAATCCTGTCTCTGTCTTTTTGTACCTGTGTTACCTTAGGCAGATTTCTTAACTTCTCTATGCCCCAGTAGGTTATGGATACTGGTAGTACTTACATCATTGGCTTATTGTGTGAAATAATGAATTAATGTATGCAAGGTTCTTAGAATAGTACCTCACATACCTTCAGCAATTATCACTCATCCATTTATAATATCTGTATTGCATGGTACTACATGGTGCCACATATCAGGTACTGTGCTAGGCCATGAGGAGTCAATAGTGGTGAGCACTTGAGACCAAGGGTCCCTCATACCAGTCCTCAGGTGCTAGTAGTCCTTAACAGCCAGGTGACTCTTGCTAAGTGACCCAAGAAGAGCACTTGAGACCAAGGGTCCCTCATACCAGTCCCCAGGTGCTAGTAGTCCTTAACAGCCAGGTGACTCTTGCTAAGTGACCCAACTTCCTTGAGTCCCCGTTTTCTCTTTTGTCAAATACTGAAGATGAAGTCAATAATCTCAAAATTAATTTCCAACTCTAAATATTCTTGGATGTTCTAATTCTAGTCAAGTAGACTCTGTGGGCATTCATTTCAGTTGGCTGAGTATCTCAGTCTGCACACCACCATAGATTCAGAGTAAAGTGATTGTGATACATTAGATAAATGGCATAGATAGTGTCATATCTTATTATGGAAAGTGTTTTAGTGGGTATTTGGGACAAAAGCACATATAAGAAGATCACGTTAACATTAGTGGTCTGAACAATTTAGGGAGTACGTTAACAACAGGCTATACTGTTGTAAGGAACCAGCACGTTTCTCTGTGAAAGCTCTCTAAGACATCACAGCTGGTCTTCACAGTGGGGAGATGGGATATAGGGGGCTACTTGGCATTTCACAGACATTGAAATAGTTGAATAGAAGACCTTAGACAGTTTTTTTACCAAATAAGTAAAGCAAAAACAGGAAGTAATGAAGGAATAGAAGAAAGTGCCCAGTCCAGCTTCAATGGAGTGTCTTTTATACACCCACTTGAAAGTGCCAGTTAAAAATGCTGTGGGACGACATCCAGCCAAGATGGAGGCATAGGTAGAGAGTCTGTGCATCCTACAGGACCAAAAGAAAGACAACAAATTTAAAAACAAAAAACAACCAGAACTGACAGAAAATCAAACTGTATGGAAGCCCGACAACCAAGGAGTTATAGAAGAAACATTCATACAGACCAGTAGGAGGGGCAGAGATGGGCAGCCTGTGTGGAAAGAACTCATGGCAAGGCAGTGGCTGGAGGACCAGGTGAGGTGGTGGTTGGTGGACCAGACAGTCACACATTTGTGTGCAGATAAACTTGGAGGAACAATAGGGGATCAAGACAGACCCCACAACCCAGGGTTTCAGCGTGGGGAAATAAAGCCTCAAAACCTCTGACTGAAAAAATCTGTGGGTGTTGTGGTGGTGGGAGAAACTCCCAGCCTCATAGAAAAGTTTGCTGGAGAGACCCACAGGGTCCTAGAACCATACGCAAATGCACCCGCCCAGGAATCAGTACCACAAGGGCCCAATTTGCTTATGGATAGTGGAGGAAGTGGTTAAAAGCCGGCCGAAAGCCGGACAGGTGGTATTGTTCCCTCTCAGACATCTGCCTGACATACAGTACCACAACACAGGGACATGGGTTGCCCCTCCCTGATAAATACCTAAGGATCCACCCCTTACTACATAATAGGTGCACCGAGACATAAAAATATGGCCCAAATGAAAGAACAGATCAAAGCTCCAGAAAAAAACACAACTAAGCAACAAAGAGGTATCCAACCTATCTGATGGGGAGTTCAAAATACTAGTAATCAGGATACTTACAGAAATGGTTGAGTATGGTGACAAAATAGAGGAAAGAATGAAGGTTATGCAAAGTGAAATAAAGGGAAATGCACAGGAAGCCAACAGTGAAGGGAAGGATACTGGGACTCAAATCAATGGTTCGGAGCAGAAAGAAGAAATAAACATTCAACGAGTAAAGAATGAAGAAATAAGAATTTTTAAAAAATGAGTAGAGGCTTGTAAACCTTTGGGACAACTTTTAAGGTTCCAACATCCACATCATAGGGGTGCCAGAAGGAGAAGATCAAGAAATTGAAAACTTATTTGAAAACATAATGAAGGAGAACTTCCCCAATCTGGCAAAGGAAATAGACTTCCAGGAAGCTCAGAGAGTCCCCAAGAAGTTGGACCCAAGGAAGGAAATACCAAGGCACATCATAATTACATTACCCAAGATTAAAAATAAGGAGAGAATCCTAAAAGCAGCAAGAGAAAGGAGAGCGTTACCTCCAAAGGAGTTCCTTTCTCAAAAGAAACCTTGCAGGCAAGAAGGGGCTGGAAACAAGTATTCAAAGTCATGAAAGGCAAAGACCTACAACCAAGATGACTCTAACCAGCAAAGCTATCATTTACAATGGAATGGCAGATAAAGTGCTTCCCAGATAAGGTAAAGTGAAAGGACTTCATTATACCAAGCCCTTATTATAGGAAATGTTAAAGGGACTTATTTAAGAAAAAGAAGATCAAAACTATGAATCATAAAATGACAACACATTCACAACTATCAATAGCTGAACCTAAAAACAAAGACAAAAGCAAACTAAACAAACAACTAGAACAGGAACAGAACCACAGAAATGGAGGGTTATCAGTGGGGAAGGGGAGGAGGGAGAATGGAGGAAAAGGCATAGGGAATATGAAACATAAATGGTCGGTACATAAATAGGGGGAGGTTAAAAATAGTATAGAAAATGCAGAAGTCAAAGAACTTACATGTACGACCCATGGACATGAACTAAGTGGTAGGAATGCGGGTGGTGGGGATACAGGTTGGAGAGGAATAAAGGGTGGAAAAATGGGACAACCATAATAGCCTAATCAACAAAATATATATTTTTTAAAAAGATGCTTTGGGAGTTCCACAAAGGGGTAGGCGGCAAAGTTTATGCCTCAGGTTAACCAAACAGATCTGCATTTGGACTTTTATTTTATTTTTGTTAAAAGAGTTTTCATTTATTTATTTTTAGAGAGTGGGGAAGGGAAGGAGAAAGAGAGGGAAAGAAACATCATTTTGTGGTTGTCTCTCGTGTGTTCCCCTATTGGGAACATGGCCTGAAACCCAGGCATGTGCCCTGACGGGGAACTGAACCAGCAACCCCTTGGTTCGAAGGCCTGATCTCAGCCTACTGAGTTACACCAGCCAGGGCTGCACTTGGACTTTTAAAGGAGTAAAAGAATAAACTTAAACTTAGACTCATTATTTTTCTTTTCCATATAAAATACATGATGAATTAAATCCTCCTTCCACACACATACTCCCTCACCACTCTGTTCCTCTGTTCTCAGTGTCACTCTGATTTCTTTGGTGACTCTTTGTCTTCCCATCTACAGTTAGCTCTGTGCAGGTGGGGGTGTTATCTGGTTGTATGCTGTTCTACTCTCAGCATCCAGCACAGTGTCCAGGATGTAACAGAAGAATATGTATACTGGTATATATCTTTAGTGAATGGAAACACTCATCTTCTGAACTGTGCGTACTCAAGACTTAAAGGACTGTTATCCATTTCTATGTGTTTTGGTGGTTTTATTTTGAGAGAGAAGTGAAGTCCAGAATAAGTGAGGTTGTTCTGTGTCTGTCAGCACATTCAAAGTGATCTGATCATAGGGCTGATTTTGCTCCTCAGATCCTTTTGAGATAAAAGGAAAGCGGCCTTCCTCATCTAATCCGGCTTCCAGGATTCTTGACTTGGACGTGGGGGGGGAGGGGAAATGAAACTTCTTCATTTGGTTCACTCCTGAGCCTTTGGCACCTTGCCACCTCACTGCCACTATAGGTCCTCTTAAGGAAGTCCTGAGCTTTCTCTCCCTCAGTGTCTCTTCACTTAGTCTCTTGGGCAGTTAGGCAGTTTTCTGATGCTCTCAGTGAAGCCAGTGCTCTCCAAGTGCTGTGACCACATCGCTGTCAGGTCACATGCAGCCTTTGGGAATCTGTAGATCACATGAGTCACTGCTTTCTTTCCTCTCCTCTGAGAGCTGTGACCCTAAACCAAGACTGCAGTTGAAGTGAGAGAGGAGGTTCACAGCCCAGTTGCTTCTTGGGGGTCTAGGAGGACTAATAAGTGGAGGTCACACTGAGGCTTATACTCCAGACACCCACACATGTTTTCTTTTGATCAGCACCTGGTGTGCCTGCCAAACCCCACACTGTTGTATCTTCATCCCATGAATACTGTGGCAAAGGACTGCTAAAGACAGTAAGGAATGTTCAGGGTCAAACTTGGCAAGCTGCTGCCAACACAGTCACTGGAGTGCCTCACATGACTGAACCAAGGTGAACTCCCACTTCACCACACTGGGGGCCTCCATGCCTGATGCTACATGGGGCATTGTCTTTTTTTTTTTTATTTTAAATGAATGTTCAAGTACAGTTTTCTGGGGGATTGTCTTTACATTTACTTTTCCTTGCATAATTATCATGTTGCACAAAGTGAATTATTGCTGACCATAAAACAAAGCCCGGAAAGCTTACTTTGAATGATATCTTTTAATCATAAGGGGAGTGAAAAAAACTGTCTGCAGACCACTGCTTAGTATTATTGTGTGGGTATCAGGTTAGAATAACAAGAGTGATAGCAGACTTATTCACTGTGCTCCTGGCACTGTTTAAACCTGTTATATTATAGGGACTCATTTAATTCTCACCACAGTGTTATGACTAGGTAGGTAATTCTCCTATCACTATTTCACAATTGAGAAAATTGAGACAAAAGAGACTTCCTACCTAGGGCATCTTGTTGTATACAGGATGAAAAAATATTTCACAAGTTTGACTTGTCCTTATGTTATAAGGGCTCCATGTTATTTAAAATAATAATTAATGACATGATTAGAGATCTAGCAAAGGCAATTATTAATAACTTTCTTGGTTTGAAACCTGAGACTTGGGAAATGTTTATATAATTATGAAATTCAAATAATTTATTAATTTCTTATTTTTGTTTTCTAAAATCATGCCAGGTCAGTACAGAATACATGATTATTTGGGAGATTGTCTAATTGTTGTTTCTTTTTTTAAAAAAAATTTGTTGTTAATTATAGTTGTCCCCATTTTCCCCCTTTACTCTCCTCTGCCCTACCCACCCTCCATGTCCCACATTCAATCCTTCCCCACCCCATTCTCCTTGTCCATGGGCCCTTTATATATATTCCTTAATTTGACTCTTCCCCTTCTTTCCGCCATTATCTCCCTCCACTCCTCCTTCCCTTCCAGTCACTGTCAGTTTGTTCTTTATTCTATGTCTTTGGTTATATTTTGCTTGCTTATTTGTTTTGTTGATTAGCTTCCACTTATAGGTGAGATCATATGGTATTTGTCTTTCACCATCTGATTATTTCACTTAACATAATGGTCTCCTGTTCCATCCATGCTGTCACAAAGGGTAGGAGCTCCTTCTTTCTTTCTGCTGCGTTGTGTTCCATTTTGTAGATGTACCACAGTTTGTTGATCCTCTCACTTACTGATGGGCACTTCGGCTATTTCCAGCACTTGGCTATTGTAAATTGTGCTGCTATGAACATTGAGTGCATATGTCTTTTGAATTGGTGCTTCATGATTCTTAGGGTATACTCCCAGCAATGGATTTGTGAGGTGAGAAGGCAGTGCTATTTCTAGTTTTTTGAGTAACTGTTTTCCACAGTGGCTGCACCAGTCTGCATTTCCACTAACAGTGTACTAGAGTTCCTTTCTCAATAACTACACCAACACTTCTCGTTTGTTGATTTGTTCATCATGGCCATTCTGACAGGTATGAGGTGATATCTAATTGCAGTTTTAATTTGTATTTCTCTAATGGCTAGTGATGCTGAGCATCCTTTCGTATGTCTCTGGGACCTCTATATGTCCTCCTTGGAGAAGTATCTGTTCAGTTCCTTTGAACATATTTTAATTGGATTTTTTGTCTTCCTGGTGTGGAGTTGTGTGAGTTCTTTATATATTTTTGAAATCAAACCCCTGTTTGAGGTATCATTTGCAAATATATTTTTCTATATGATTAGTTCCCTTTTCATTTTGCTAACATTTTCTTTAGCCATACAGAAGCCTTTTAATTTGATGAAGACCCATTTGTTTATTCTTTCCTTTATATCCCTTGCTCTAGGGATATATCAGTGAAAATATTGCTACATGAAATATGTGAAATTTTCCTGCCTATGTTCTCCTCTTGGTCTTTTCTGGTATCATGACTTATATTTAAGTTTTTTATTCATCTTGAGTTTATTTTTGTGTATGGTGTAAATTGGTGCTGGAGTTTCTTTTTTTTTGCATGTAACTGTCCAAGTCTCCCAACACCATTTGTTGAAGAGGCTGTTTTTGCTTTGTTTTATGCTTCTGCCCACTTTGTTGAATATTAATGGACCATAGAGACATTGGTTTATTTTTAGGTTCTATCTTGTTCCATTGATCTGTGTCTCTTCTTATGCCAGTATCAGACTGTTTTGATTACAATCACCTTGCAATATAGTTGATGTCAGGTATCGTGATTCCCCCCTACTTTGTTCTTCTTTCTCAAAATTGCTGAGGCTATTTGGAGTTGTTTATAGTTTCATATAAATTTTTGAAATGTTCATTCTATATCTGTGAAATATGTCACTGGTATTTTAGTAGGGGTTGCATTGAATCTGTACATTGCTTTGGGTACTATTTTGATTATGTTAATTTTTCTAATCCATGAACATGGTACCTGCTTCCATTTATTTGTGTCTTCCTTAATTTCTTTCTTCATTGTTGTATAGTTTTCTGAGTCCAGGTCTTTTACCTCCTTGGTTAGGTTTATTCCTAGGTACTTTATTTTTCTTATTGCTTTAGCACATTGGATATTTTCCTAATTTATGTTTCTGATATTTCATTGCTGATGTACAAAAATGCCTTCAATTTCTGAAAATTGACTTTGTATCCGCTGTTTTGCCAAATTCCTTTATTAGGTCAAGCAGTTTTTTAGTGGAGTCTATAGAGTTTTCTATGTACACTATCATGTCATCTGCAAACAATGGCAGTTTTACTTCCTCCTTTCCAATTTGGATGTCTTTTTTTTTTTTTTTTTTTTGGCTGATCACTGTGGCTAGAACTTCCAATACTATGTTGAATAGAAGTGGTGAAAGCCGATGCCCTTGTCTTGTTCCAATCTTAATGGGGAAGCTTTAAGTTTTTGCTCATTGAGTATGATGTTGGCTGTAGGTTTCTTATATATGGCCTTTATTATGTTGAGGTATGCTTCCTCTACTCCCACTTTGCTGAGTGTTTTTATCATAAATAGATGTTATACCTTATCAAATGTTTTCTGCATCTATTGATATGATCAGTTGATTATTGTATTTTCTTTCATTTATGTAATGTATTACATTTATCGAGTTGAGTATATTGTACCATCCTTGTATCCCTGGGATGAATCCCACTTGATCATGGTGTATGATCTTTTAATGTATTGCTGGCTGCAGTTTGCCAATATTTTGTTGAGGATTTTAGCGTCTGTGTTCATTAGCATTATTGTCCTTTAGTTTCTTTCTTTGTTGTGTCTTTATCTGGTTTTGGGGTTAAGATGATGCTGGCCTGACAAAAAGAGTTTGGAAGTTATTCCTCTTCTTGGGATAGATTGAGAAGGATAGGGGTTAGCTCTTCCTTAAATGCTTTGTTTAAAGCATTTGTTAAATTCTCCTGTAAAAACATCCAGTCCAGGGCTTTTGTGTGCCAGGAGTTTTTTTTTATTATTGCTTCAATTTTACCAGCTGTTATCAGTCGGTTCAGACTTTCTGCTTCTTCTTGATTTAGTTTTATGAGATTATATTTTTTGAGAAATTTTTCTATTTCACCCAGGTTTTCAAACTTTTTGGCATATAGTTCATAGTAATTTCTTACAGTCTTTTGTATTTCTGTGGTATCAGTTGTAAATTCTCCTCTTTCACTTCTGATTTTATTTTTTGGGTCCTCTCCTATCTTTTCCTGATGAGTTTGCTTAAAGACTTGTTGATTTTGTTTATCTTTTCAGAGAACCACCTCCTGGATTTATTGATCCTTTGAATTGTTCTTTTAGTCTCTGAATCATTTAGTTCTGCTCTGATCTTTTTTAATTCCCTTCTTCTACTTACTCTGGTCTTTGTTTGTTGTTGTTCCTCCAGTTCCTGTAGATGTAGGGTTAGGTTGCTTATTTGAAATGTCTCTGTCTGTTTTAGGTAGGCCTGTATTGCTATGAACTTCCCTCTCAGGACTGCCTTTGCTGTATCCCATAGGTTTTGTGCTGTTTTGTGTTCATTTTCATTTATTTCCGGAAACTTTTTTATTTCTTTCTTGATTTCATTATTAACCATTTCATTGTTTAACAGCATGCTATTCAGTCTACATGAGTTCGAATTTATTTTAGTTTTTTCCTTGAGGTTGGTTTCTGGTTTCTATTTTCAAGTTCTTGTGGTCCCAGAAAATGCTTGATATGATTTTAATATCCTTGAATTTGGTGAGGCTTGTTTTGTGTTCTATCTTTGAAAATGTTCCATGTGCATTTGAAAAGAATGTGTATGTTGCTTCCTTGGGATGAAAGGTTCTGTATATATCATTAAATCTGTTTGATCTAGTGTATCTTTCAGTTCCACAATATCCTTGTTGATATTTTGTTTGCAAGGTCTATTCGTTGTTGACAGTGGGGTGTTAAAATCCTCTAGTATAAGTGTGTTACTGTCTCTATCTTTCTTGAAGTCCTCCAAGATTTTCCTTATATATTTGTGTGCTCCTATGTTGGGTGTATATATGCTTACAATATTCATGTCTTCTTGATGGATTCTTCCCTTGAGTGTTATGAAGTGTCCTTCTGTGTCTCTTTTTATGGCCTTTATTTTGAAGTCTATTTTGTCAGATATAAATTTGCTGCCCAAGCGTTTTTTTTTCTGTCCATTTACTTGAAATATTGTTTTCCAACACTTCGCTTTCAGTCTGTGTAGGTCTTTTGTTCTGAGTTTGGTCTCTTGTAGGCAGCATATGTGCAGGTCATGTTTTTGTATCCATTCAGCTACCCTATGTCTTTTGATTGGAGTGTTTACTCCATTTACATTTAAGGTTATTATTGAGAGGTACTTATTCATTGCCCTTTTACTCCCTTTGACCTATGTTCTTCTCTCTCACTCTTTTTCTTCCTTTTCTTAAAGCAGTCCCTTTAGTATATCTTGCAGTGCTGGTTTGGTGGGAGTATATTCTTACAGCCTTCTTTTGTCCTTATTTCATTTTAATTTGAGAGCCTTGCTGGGTAGAATAGTCTTTGTTGCAGGACTTTGCTTTTCATTACTTGGAATATTCCTTGCCATTCCCTTCTGGCTTGCAGTGTTTATGTTGAGAAGTCAACTGCTAGCCTTATCAGGGTTCCCTTGTATGTTACCTCCTGTTTCTTCCTTGCTGCTTTTAAGGTTCTCTTTGTCTTGGAATTTTGCCATTTTAATTATGATGTGTCTTGGAGTGGGTCTCTTGTGTTCCTCTTGATTGGTACCTTCTCTGCTTCCTGGATTTGTGTGACTTTTTCTTTCATCAAATTAGGGAATTTTTCCATCATTACTTTTTCAAACAGGTTTTCTATCTCTTGCTCCTCTTCTTCTCCTTCTGGTTTCCCTATTATATGGATATTATTGTGTTTCATGTTGTCCTACAGTTCCTTTAACCCCTCTTTAATCTTTTTGAGTCTTTTTTCTTTTCTTGTTCTTTCTGGGAGTTTTTTCTACCTTGTTTTCCAGCTTGCTGCTTTGATCCCCCCACCTCATCTAGCCTGCTTTTGGTTTCTTCTACTGTATTCTTCAATTCAGAAATTGTATTCTTCATTTCTTCTTGGCTGTTGTTGATTGTTTCTATGTTCTTTTTCATGCTGATATAGTTTGTAGTAAGTTCCTCATAACTGCCCTGTAGATTTTGGTAATTCTCACGGAGATCATTGAGCTTCCTTATAATCATTGATTTGAACTTAATATCTGATAGTTTACTTGCCTCTGTGTTATTTAGCATTCTTTCCGAGGATTCTTTCTTTCCTTTCAGTTGAAGGTTGTTTCTTTGTCTTCCCATTATTTGGGAGACACTTCTTGTTTGCTTCTGCTTCTTAAATTGATTTACTTTGACTCCCTGAGTTTCGGTGTGAACTTCTATGGTAAGAGACCTGTGAGATTCAATGGTGCAGTCTCCTTGATCTCCTGAATTTGATGCTCTTGGAATGCCCTTTATGCTGTTTATATTGACTCTCTGGATGTAATTGGGTTTTGGTTGTTGTTGGGTCACTCTTTGGTAGGTCGTTCCATTGAGCTGGTTGACTGAGGGTCACTCTGCCCACCTCATCTTGTGTGCTGTTGTGCAGATGCTGCCAGAATAAAAACACATAGCACAAGAAACAAAATATCTCCTGTCCCCTGCAATCTCTTTATCAACAGTAAATGAACCTATATTAATAAGGGTGTAAAGAGATTAAGACTATTATAAGAAAGGAGAGAAATAAACTATAGTATAAAATGTAGTGACTTGATATGCACAAACTTGATGGAGAAGAAATGAATGTTAAAAAGCTATGCAAGAAAGAAAATACTACTAATCGTGGAGAAGACCACAGTGGATTTCATCTTGGTAGTCTCTAGTATTTACCACTGTTTTTCCTTTCTAGGTTTGCCTCTGGTGATGTCAGATGTTGACCTTGTCTGACCTTAAGTAGCCTTCTGTGAGACTGCCAGGTATCTACTGTCCATGGCTGTCTTCAGTTATTAATGTAGTCACTCTGCACTCAGCAGTCAAGTTTAAGCAATGTAGGGCAGGGTCCAATCCCTCCTGGGGTTGGAACTATTGTTTCCCCTCAGGCTACTGCTGCTCAGAGGGAAGTGGTCTGTTTGAGCAGGATGGCTGCTGTCATATGGGTGATGATGCAGCCCCAGTATCCTGTCAGGTACTCTCTCAGTTCTTTCTCCAAAGCCTCAGTCCCCATTCTCTCCTCAAGCACCTCTAGTCCTCTGTGTCCTAGTCCTCTTTACCAGGGATCTACTATCTGTGGCTGTCTCCTTCAGTTGTTAATCTAGTAACTCTGCACTCAGCAGTCAGGCTAAGTACTACAGAGTCAGGGCAGAGTCTCTTCTGGGGTCAGGCTGCTGCTGTGCTCATAGGGGAGTGGTCTTCCTGAGCAGAATGGCTGCTGCTATATGGGCATACTCAGCACTGGGATCCCATCAACTTCTCTCTCAGTTCTGTCCCCAAACTTCCATCCCCAGTCCCCCCTTAGGCATCTCCAGCTCACTCTGTCCCTGCCTTTGGTGGAGCCCCAGTTAAGTGGCTGCGAATGAAAATTTGAGCGTTGGCCCTTTAAATGGCTCTTTGCCTCTCCAACCATCCATCTCTGGCAGAGCCACCCTGCTGCTTTTCTCTGTTGGTTGTTATCTGTGTACATTTTGGCACTCTAGGCTGAGGATCCCAGCTTAGGTTTTAAACCCAAACTTCTTAAGGGAATCCAACCAGTTGCTTAATTATCCCTCCAGCGCTGCTGCCTGTGGGCACCCAGCCAGCCTCCTCTAGTCTCCACTGTAGTCCTTACCAGTCCATTAGTGCTGAAGATGATTCTTCTGTGTCCAAGGTCATAGGGCTTCTCTCTTGCTATTGTTCAGTTGTTTATTCTGGGTTATTTCTCCACAATTTAGTTGTAATTCCTAATTGGTCCTGGGAGGAGGTTAGTGTGGCTTCTACTCACTCCTCTTCCATCTTGAATCCCCTAATTGTTCTTTCTTACGACTTATGTAGATGTGTTATTGGTTCGTTGGTTAACATATAAGGCAGCAAAATTTATTTTTAGACAAAGTTTCAAGAATGTTTCAACCCCATGTACATTATTTTTGAAAGTCATCACTTTTTGAAAGTCATCCCTCTTGCACAGCCATGTGTTTGTTTATTCTAGGAGTAATGCCACTGTAGCTTTTACAGACTTGTGAGCCCCTTAGACTGGACCATGTCTGTTTGTGAAAATTATTACTAACACAGAAGCTGCACCTTTCATTGTCCACTTGATTGCTTGTCTTACTTATCACACTTGAACCCTAATAGCTTTTGACCATTTTCAAAGCTATTAATTCATCTTCCAAAGACAATGACTTGGCACTGTTTTTATTTAAACAAGTTTTTCACTTTCTAAGGGCAATTCCAAAAGGGAGAAGAAAGAAAACATTTCTGAAAGTCTATTATATGCTAAGCACAGGTATCTTTGTTTCCATTATGTCATTTAATCCTCACATCAGTTTTGTAAAATAAATATAATTTTATGTCCATTTTATAATTGAAGAAGCTAAAGTTTAGAGAGGCTAAATAACTCACCCAAAGTCACACAACTATCTGGTATGTTTTATAACTAAGATTTATCTTAGGTGCCTTTGACTCAAAGCTGACTTTCCACTGCCCCTGCCATCCCAAAGAGCAGGTGGAGATCTTATTACCAGTGGAAACATCACTGAATAGAGATTTTAACCTACCAATGGGAATATTTTGAAGAACACAGTTATTTGCACATGTAAGTACTAATAGCTCTGGTTTGTTAACCTAAAAGTCAAAGGCCTTTCAAAGTGAGAGACAACAGCATTTATTTGAGATTCAAAAGAACAGCTATTCAGAAGCAGTGTTTCAGGCAGAAACCCAAGTGATATTCCAATTAGGAGGTGAAGAAGAGGTGTGTTTATGAGAAAAGAAAGGGGAATAATTACATCAATAGGAGGAAAGCATTTCTATTGGTGCAGATGAGCTAACATACTACGTTAATTCTAAACAAAGTGTTTAATTTTCAGTCCATAGTCATCAGTCCAGTAGTCATCATATCTGCTTTCTTGTTATCTTTGCAAACAGTTCTGGGGGACACACTGTTGCTTTAGGCTCAGCTGAAAGGTTATTTTGCCCAGTACTAACATTCTGAAGATGTGCAAGAAGTTTTTCTGGAATGGCAGCTTGGACTCCATTTTAAAGTGGCTCCATTTATATTACTTTTTTACAGGTTACATCTCAGAGTGCTTTACTGTGACCCTTAGCACTTTGTTGTTTGCTGATGCTGAAGCTATTCCATGAAGAGCTGTGGAAACTTTAAGTTCCACAAGTACTTCTCATGGTCCCAAAGCTCTGAGCACCACTTAGATCATTGTGGGTCTGGATGAGGTTATGATCTTTTGAGGAGAGGCTGAGGGGTAGGGCAGTGAGGTGGTCAGTCAGGATGTAGAGGACATGGGCCATGAAACGGATGGTAATGATTCTTCATTACTGAATTCTCATTCTCCATGTAGCCATGAGGATGGGGCACAGAACTCAGCACAGGTGCTCCACCCTCCTGGAGGTTCCTGTTCCTTGGTCAAGTCACCTCACTTCTCTAGAGACCACGTTTCTTATTTGCTAAATAGAGGGTGTTGGATCAGGTGACCAAAGAACTTCTATCCAGCTGTTACTTTCCTCTGTCTTACAAATGCTAGACTTGAGTCTCTAGTGGAAACAGTGTATGAGGATCCATTACCTCCAAGGGGTACCTGTCTTGAACAAGGGCACACAGGTGCATGCACACATGCATGTGATTGTTATTGCTGTCTATCCCTCATTCTCTTTCATTAGAGTTAAGTAAGGGAAGAATCAGAATTTCTATGCTTTGATTTTGGGTAGATTTTACTCTGGAAGCTGTTGCAAACTGCACTCAAGTTGCTGATGATGTTCTGACAGTGGTTATGATCCTGCCATCAGGCAGTGCCAGGCCCTTGGATTAGCTCCAGCATGATGCCCTATAGGCAGGGAGCTCAGGCCCCAGTGAGGCCCTGGCACCCTTCCCACCACTTCCTCTGAGTTCCTCTCCAGCAGCCTTTGTTTGTAGTCAGTGTAACCCACACAAAACCCACAATTAATGAGGTTGAGTATGACTCTCAGAGGGGCCAGAATCTCCTGGGCCTGCAGCAGGTGGGCACCCTGACATTGAGAATCTGTCCAGGCTGAGGCTGTTTATTTTCAGAGACCAGAGTCCCCTTCCCGAAAGCTGCGTCTGTTTCCCATATTTTGTGAGTCTTGGGGGCCACAGACCACCACTTCTTCCTGCCTACTCACTCTGAGAAGAAAACCACTTCTGCATGAAGCTGGCTCCTGGGAATCTGAGGCACCACTTGTCTCCTGGGTGTTGATAGAAGCGATATTATTGACATCCTTATGCCAATCAAACCCATCATACTACAGGTGAGTCCCATAACATTAGACCATGGCACTTCTGTACTCAGTAAGCCACTGACCTGGCATTACACTCAGAATAAAGCACAAAGACCAGACCAGGGCCTCCAAGGGCCTGTCTGCTCTGGCCTTTCACTGCCTCCTTCACTTCCCTCCCCTCAGCTGTGCTCCAGCTCTGTTCCAGAAGCGTATCTCCACAGACCACATGGGTTGCCATTGCCTCTGCAGGAAGCTTCCCATTGCTGCTCTCTCTGTTCCTTTCACCCTTCTGCTCAGTGCCATCCTTCCCCTTGGACAGACTTTGCCAACCATCCTACCTAGTATAGCAGCTTCTGTCTCAATCAGGTCCCTTCCCCTGCCTGATTCTTCCTCATCACACTTCCCCATGGCTCTATGTGAGCCCCACTAAAAGATATGCTCCACGTGGGAGGGGCTTTATGTTATTCATGTCTGTATTCTCATTGCAAAACCTCCATGTGGCACAGAGAACACACTTAATAGTCAATCATTAAGTAGTCAACAAGTGAATTATTGCAATTCTTGATCCATGCGCAAGATATAGGCCCCTCTGGACAACCACCATCCTCTCCTCTTGAACTCAAGTTGATCTGGGCTTCCTCTCCCTGGACCCAAGGGCCTCAACTGCCTCCTTCCCAAACATTTCTGCCTTACCCTCTTGAACTCTTGTTGCAGGAAAACACACTCTCCTACATCATCACTAAATGTGCTTCCTCCTCCTTGCCTGAACTGAAGCCTTGGCTGTCACCCAAGAGCACAGCTTCTCTGAAGCCCACTCAAGTGGAGGCTACTTCTTCTCCCACATCCTCTGTACCTCAGGGTCAGGAAGAGGAGCCAGCATTCCCCCCTTGCTTCTGTTTCACTTTTTGTGAAACGAAACACAACAAAAGCCTGCTGTCTATTGTACATCATTAGGATGTGAAGCTGCCTACTCCTCTTTGGTGGTGTTGGGAATTGGTGTCCCATCACCCCCTTCACTCAACTCACAGTCCCAGCATTACTCTGGAAAACATCACAAGGATAGCTTTTTGAACAACCTAATGTCCCAGTTGGCTGATGCCTCCTTTCTAAGGGCCTTCTCTTCTACATGTGGG
>PVIA01012332.1:0-38508 GCA_004024845.1 Tonatia bakeri
TTACATTAATCTTGTGGCATTCTTATTATTGAGTACTTTACCCTGCATAAAAAGTTATTTTTAAATGCTTCTGTAACAATTTTGTCAATTACTGCCAAATCATTTAATATATTTATGCAATATTAATGAAATTTGTCATTACAGTGAGCTAAATAGCTCATATATACATATATCTATATGTATAGATACATATAAATCTTTTTTCCTAAATTTAATCTAATTAACTCATGTACTTTATTACATTTTTAAAACTAGACATGACAAGTGGAATTATTCCTTGAGTTTATTAATTTTTCCCTGTAATTCTAAAGTATTTCTGGACAGATAGACTGTGTTCTGATTTCCAGGGCTTCACCTATCCTGTGGTAAGTTACTTACATTCCAGTTTGGTCTTCAGTATTTTCTCATTCTGCTGTTGCAGGACTGAGAATTCTCTCCGTGGGTTCTCTTTGAAGCCATGACCACCTGCTTTCATCTCCTCAGTATCTGCTTACCATAACAGACTCTAACTGCTCTCTGTCATAATCATGTCAACAATTATCCAAACAAACGTACACTTTGCAGGATAAAAATCCTATTCCCTTACAGAAACAATTTTCTCTTAGTGGTTGCCAAACTCTGCATAACAATGCTTCACCATCTCTTCTTCCAATTTCATCTCAATAAAAATAGCCCCTGACAACTTGGAAAGCCTCCTACTAACTTATCTAATTTATCAGTTAAGCATTTGACATTTCCTACTCCTGTTTCTTTATTTGCATATATTTTTTCTCTCTGAAGTTTTACTTAAAGGTGTAGATCAGCTAATTCCCCTCAGAAGTTGATCATTTTCACCTATGGATTGAGGATATTAAAATAATATATGATTTTATATGTGAAATTATTCACTTAATATTCTACTGTTTTATAAATGAGGACTTTAAAACTCAAAGAGGAGACATAAAGGCACTCATCTAAAGTCTCATACACACCATCTAAAATAATTTATATTATTTTAATATATGTATGCTAATGGGATTAGCACTCAAATAATTTATTCATGTTTATTACAGGGGACAAGCAATATTTTAACCACTTGAGAAAATAAATTTGTTTTAGGTTGGCAGAATCTTTAATGATCTAAACTTAGCTAGAACAATAAAATATTTTTATTTCTTAATCACTTAAGAAGTTGCCACACAATGCCCCTTAACCCTAGGATATTTTAGAGGGTATTTCCTATAAACAAGCACATTTTTATACCTAACCACCAAAAAAACACCCAAATCAGGAAACAACTATTGATATATTATTACCATCTCAATGTCAAACTTTTATTTATAAGATATATCACATTTGTTTATTTTTAAACTTTAAATTAATTGAGACCTAATCTTGCATCCAGTAAAGATGGCTGGAAATTGAATGTCAGTCATTTTAGAGAAAGACCTCCCCATCTTTACAGAGTCCCATTGTAGTCTAGGACCTTTCAAATTGGCCTTAAAAAATCCCTGCGAAAAGGTCTGTAACTTTTCACAGTGCTCTTTCTCTTGACTTCAGCCTTTGATCACTGACTGCTCTATTAGGCTGGATTTAGGGCTGATGTAGGCTCCCTCAGGGGCAAGTATGTCCATAAAGAGAGGCATAATAGTTGAAATCTATGTCAAAATGCACAGGACTGGGTAAGATGGGGAAGAGAACCTACATTAAAGGATGGTGCTACCTTTAGACTGTGGAGAATTAAACCATTTTTGTTTAACTTACCGCTAATGTTTTTCTGATCATGATGCTATGCCAGCAACAAAAACTGAATACAATCTCATATCTGCTTATTTTATGTGTATCACTCAAATATTTAGAAAATCAGTTTTTAAAATAATTTTTATTCAAAAATGTATTAAATTATACTTCAAAATATGACAGTGATTATAGTGAACTAAGTTCAGAGTAATAATCATGCCTTAGAGAGTTTTAGCCCTGATGTTCTCCTAGAGAGGTAAATTAAATCAGAATTTTCATGACCTCTAGTAATGCTTGGAGAAAATACCATCCAGCTTCTTCCTTAACAAAAAAATAGCATACTAAATATATCTCAAAATTATAAGTTTGATGGGTTAAATATTTATATAGTATAAGAATATTTGACTTACCTAGTATATTAAATACTAATTCACCTGACCAATAATTAAAGAAAGTAAAACATGAAGTAAAATATGAACCTAGAATAAAACCAAAAATATTACAAATTAAAAAAAGAATATTTGAGTATTAATAGACAGGCTAACAATTAATACATTCTTGGCAGATGATATAAAATTAATAATTTCCATACTTTTCATATATACATATATATTCATTAATACATACCTTTCATTATATAACAACTTTAGTAATATACTATATTTTTTGGACTATAAGATATACTCCCCTTCCCCCATATTTGGGAGGAATAATAGTTATTAATGCTGCTGTTGAGTTCTGTTTGCATTTACATTGGTGAAATATTATGTTATTTATTTTATTAAATATTTTACCACATTTTTTGCTTTAAAATGTATTTTCCTGTTTTCCTCCTCTAAAACCTAGGTGTGTCTTATGGTCTGAAAAATACAGTAAATAATTACACATAAAGATTAAAATAGTCTGATTTTCATTAACATGTTTGATATAACTGTAATCAGAATATCAACTAGCTAAATTTGAGGTCTATGTGAATAGAAAAATATGGGACTTTTCATGTATAACTGCTTCAAAATTTGGCTGACTGAATTTTCTTCCATATAAGTTGATGTTTTCTATGGGAGGTGTCATAGATTTATAATAATTTTCAGCTGTAAGGACAGCTTAGCTTTTGATAATTAAAATTATTGTTCAGGCATGCAATCTTGCATTCATTTACCAATTCTCTTCTTTCCCCCATGCAGGCCTTATCCATGGCCCAGAGACCCATTGTGAAAGTTTGGTCATGATCTCTTATTTGTTTCTTCAGTGTGTTCAATACTACGTTGCTTTTGAGCCTAATGATTATGGTCAGGGGAACAGGACGAGTGGTAGAGGGATTAGGTGCTGCTGTAATCTACCTGTTGCTGCCTCTTTTATGGCAGGTACCCATATGATGACAATTTCATGAAATACAGTGCAGACTTCTTTGAATACTCTCCAGGGATATCAACATTTAATGTTTTTTCTGGATCCTTCACTGGCCACCTGGTTTGTATGATAGCCCCCAGCCCCTGTCCTCTTTCATTATGTTCTCAGATCCACTTGATAATAGTTCCTTGACTCTTCAAACTACACTTAAGGGGAGACCTCTGACAGTATGCTTCATGCATGCCGACAGTTGTGGTGTTCCAATGCATCGAAGGAAACACAGATCCTTAAACCTTCACAAGCTAAAATGCATCATTACAGTAGTTGTCTCTTCCTTTCCATGCCAAGATGGTCTACTTCATTCACCTCTACCTTTGGCTTTCCCCACGTGAGCCACATAGACATCTTTCTATGTCTATGTTAGTCCCAACTCATAAGGTGATAATTTTGATTTTCCCAAGGATGCATTCTTAGCTTTTCAGTTCGGTGAAAATACTAAATAGACTAACTGAATCATGAGTTACCTTGGAATGGGAAGACCTATCACTCCTTTTACAGACACACCCAGTAAGAAAACTATAATGAAAGCTCCCAAAGATATCTATGTCTTAATCCCTGGGAATGTTGAATATGCTGCATTATGTGGTCAAAAGAACTTTGCAGGTGTGGCTAAAGGTAAAGACAGTGAAATGAGGAATTGATCTAGAATATCTGGTGGGCCAACATGAATCCTTAAAAGTATGGAATCTGTTCTGGCTGCTGTCAGAGAGAGGGAAGATGACAGAAGAAGAGGAGGGGGAAATCTGAAGTGTAGATAGATTGAACTTGATTTGCTCTTGCTGACTTTGAAGACAGAAGAAGGGGGCCACGAGCTAAAGATGCAGGTGGCCTGTGGTATCTGGGAGCAGTAAGCAAACTCTTCTTCCCTAGAGCCTCGAGAAAGCAACACAGCCTTTTCAACACCTTGATAGTAGCCCAGTGAGGCTGTGCTGACTTCTACAGAACTGTAATATAATAAAGTTTTGTTTTAAGCTTATATATTAATGGTAATATATTATGGTAATAGAGACCCCTCTTTCTGAGGACTTTTACTAGACGAGAACATCTTTTCACTTGATCAGAATGACATGGTTGTTGCTGGACAGGTATTTTACCTTTTAATTTGCCCTTCATATAGTTTTTAGATTTCTCTGGATGTTGGTAGAGTTGATGCCTGAACACCATGGGTTTGAACTGCATAGGCCTACTTATATGGCCATATTTTTGTTCTGTGGTTGGGGAACTGTGTATGTGGAGGCCAACTTAAGGTATATGCAGATGTGTTACTGTCTAGGCATTGGCACCCCTAACGTCCACATTGTTTGAGGGACAATTGTACATATTATCAACTTTCTTCACAGTCAGGGCTTTACTTAAAATGCTAAGACAATAGAAAATGTGCTGTTTAATATCTTGCTCATGTAAGCACACATACACATACTCATGCTCTCTTTATTCTTAATAGATCATAAATAATACCTTTATTCCACAATTAGGTATTTAAAATATTTATCATAAAGAAAACTAAAAATAAATTTATAATTGTTAACAAAAACATATATAATCTATAAAAATTAAATGAAAGTTACTTTTGAGAATAAAATAAAATCAAAAGATGAATACCAGAATATTTATAATATGTGATACTATGATATGTGAAAGCACTATATATCAAATTTACATACAGTGAAACTCTAATCAGAAACATACCTTTAATTATAAAACAAAAGTTAAATAAAATATATTATCTCTGTATTCACATAAACAACTTAGAGGACAAAACAATATCAAGTAACCAAGAAAAATAGGGAAATAATAAAAAAATAAAAATTAATTATTTAAAATGAGAAGCACAGAACTGCTTAATTGAAGAATTGATGCTTAGTTTAAAGAAATAAAATAAAATGTCATACCTTTGGCCTGATCGAAGAAAGGGATATTTAAGTACAGATAAGAGAGAACCACTTTTAAGGGGAAAATTTCTAAAAAACCAGAAAAGTCCTACATGTTAATTCAATTAAAATACAATGAAGTGGTGATTTTGTGATAAGTCAACTGCTTATAAATAAAACTAAAAACTTTTCTGACAAACGTTAAGTGAAAACTGACTGATCAACCATAAAAAATTTGGTTTTGGATAAGAAGTTTCATGTGTATAAAATGACCTTCCCCCCAAATCAATAAATAATAGTGACAGAAAAGAAATAACAACCACAATAGGATTGTTTTTAACTGTGATTTGATCAAGTTATTCTTAGTCTGAAATAGTGTATGTTTAAGAGTAGTCTAGACAATTTTAAAGATTAAAAACAGAGGAAATCACTAAAGAATTTATTGAAAATTAAATAGTATAGACTTCAGAAACTGTGTAATTTTATGAACAGAAATCTAAAATTTATAATTTTTAATTTCACTCATTTAACAGATTTTGTATATCTGTTTTTTAATTGTTTTATTGTTGTTCAGTTACAGTTGTCTGCATTTACCCCTATTCACTGCCCCCGACCCCAGCCATCCCCACCTCCCTCTCTTGCTTCCACTCCCCCTTGATTTTGTCCATGTGCCCTTTATAGTTGTTCCTTCAAACCCTTCTCCTCTTCCCATTATCACCTCCCAATTTCCTCTGACTACTGTTAAATTGTTCTTAATTTCAGCATCTCTGGTTATATTTTACTTGCTTGTTTGTTTTGTTGATTAGGATCCAGTTAAAAGTGAGTAGGATATTTGTCTTTCACCGCCTGGCTTATTTCACTTAGCATAATGCTCTCTGGTTCCATCCATGCTGTTGCAAAGGGTAAGAGCTCCTTCTTTCTTTCTGCTGTGTAGTATTCCATTGTGTGAGTGTACCACAGTTTTTATAAGAACTAGGACTTCTTCTGCATCCTGGGAACAGAGGTATGGGTAAGAAAATAGGCCCTTGCTTTCTTGGGTTTTAAAATACAGTGGAGAAATAGTAAATAAATAAATGAACAGATAGATCAACAATACCATTTAAAGTGGCCTTTTGAAGAAAATAAAACCATAGGTATGATAGTGAGAGATTGGGGAGGGGAATGGGAATTGAGCTCTTTTTTCTTAAGCAAAAGGAATAGGAGCTTGATAATCTGAGGGGCATTCATGCCAGTATGGATAAAGTTAATGAATAGGAGGGAGAGTCGGGTGGTAGGAGATAAGGTCACTGTGATAGTCAGACAGGGAATTTTAAGACTACATAAGGAATTTGAATTTATTTAAATGCAGTAAGAAACCAGAAGAACACTATTATCTGACTTATATTTTAAAATATTGATTTTTGTTTGATGTCTCACATTTGTAACTATAGACATATCCGGTTGCTAAGATCCCTAAGGACAACCCTTTCAATGAGCTTGCTAATATTTTCACTTTTCATCCAGATGTTTTGCTGTTGGCATACAGGGCATACTGATGAGGGGAAATACATATCTCCCTGAGATATATTTAAACATTTCTGTCTATTGTGAGAATGGTTTGGGAGCCTGTTAAATATTCATCCAAAAATAAGCACGTACTAGTGATATCTCAACAGAGAATAATTTAGCACCTTTGTTATTTCTATTCACAGTTAAAATATCTTTGTTTTTATATTTGCTTCATAGATATAAATTGGTACTATGAAAATTATCATAAACCTTTGTTGATGCAGCGAATCAAAAGTAAATGAAAACTTAGTACTATAATATGCTTGATTTGCTTTTGACAACTCAGGTCTTCTGGATCACAGTATCTTTGGAGAAAAACATGTTCCTGACAGCTTTAGGTTCTATTTTCATATTATTAGGTATGCACTCTGTGCAAAAGGCCACATTTTTAGAAACAGAGACCCAGAGAGTAAGCACTTACTAATGAATTAACACTGAGGTTAGTTTTTTTTTTTTTTGGTCAAATATGAAAAATAGAGATTGTATGCTCTAACCTTGTGTGTGTGAGCACGTTGTCACAAGTATCTGTTTTGTGATATAGTCTTTCCTATAAACAAGCCTACAGCAATAATCACCAAAAACAACCAGTGATAACATCACACAAGAGAACTGGGGACAGAAACCAGCGTAGCTCTTTCTCTCTTCAAATGAACGTGCAACACATGGCTCAAAGTGACTCACTCTCCAGATGCTTCGTCCATGGGGTGAAGTCCTCTGCTTTTACTCTTCTCTTGGTTGCAAAGTCTTGTTGATTTTGCACAATTTCCCATAAACATGTTTTTCTTAATTTGAATAAGCACATGCTGTTTTCTTCAGTCCCGGTAGGCACATAGGCACATGTTGTATATATTAGCTCTGATAGTCAATGTTTATGTCAGTTATAATAGACACATGTTGTTTTGTGCAACTCAACAGCACATGTGGTTTATGTCACTTTACTGGGCATGCTCTGAGAGGGTGGTGTTAACTTCAGATAAACACATGCTGTACTGTGCATACTGAGGGGCTATATCATCCCCGAGTCATTGCTCTACTGTGAACGCTCTAAATGTGGCTTCAGGTTTTGCTCTCCACATTCCACCCCATGATGCCTCCAGTGATTACTGGATCACTTAAAAATGGCTTCTGTGGTGGATATGAGAGAGTATCCATGCCTTTTTGTTCACTCAGGACTATAGCATGTTGCATAGTATTTGTATTGTTTGGTTAACAAAAATTAATATCAATAAATTGTCCAATGTCTACAAATCTTCTGTGCATGTAATATTGCAAGCATACACAACAATATAGGGTTTTTTTCAATAGGAAAATTGAATTATGCAAGAGGCATCCAAGGTGTTCCTGGTGGCACAATCGATACATGCATAGATGATTTTCATTGTGTATGTAAGTGCTTGCAAACATAGTATTTATGTGTCACCATAGTGGCTGAAATGTAGAGGCAGACTGTGCATTTGTCAGCAGGATGTTAAATAACCTGTTAATTCTGTAAAAAAGAAATCAGTCCATAAAGTCCTTTGAAAGGCAAATCTAATAACCTAAGCAAGTTTTTAAAAACAACTCCTCCATTTCCTAGAAAGAGGCAAAAATATTCTCTGATAGAATGCTTGCTTTCAAGAATCTTTCTGTAGTAATGGCCCTACTTATAAATTTATAGTGCCTACCGCTTTCTCAAAGTATTCCTCTCCTTGGATCTCACAACTTCAGAAACTTAGTAAGACAGGAACTAGTGCCTGCATGGCAGCATGTTGTAACACTTGATTCTACACTGTAACATCTAAAGTGTATGAAATTTAGAATGCTTACTTAATAGCAGCAAAACATAAAATATTCAAGCCAATAGTTTTTGTTTGTGAAAAGTATCACATTTTTGTGAGTTGTTTATTTTCTGTTATCTTTGTAGTTTCAGAAGCATAACTCTTTCTATTTGAGTGTTAGATTAGACAGTATGTGTGAATATAGAAATAATTTAGACAATTTTACAGGAAGCTTAACTTGTAATGCTATAAAATGAAATAAACAGGTTGATTTGAACACTTTCCATGTGATTTATTACATTTACACACATCTGTTGGTTCTGCTTTTCAGTAAATCTGCCAGTTAAATTTAGTAATACAAGAAATATACCCTCTTCAGAAGAAACACACAGAGACAAACACATGCACTTTTTTACAGGAGAAAATTATAATTCTCCCTGTCTGCAATATTTGGTGTCTTGTAACTAGTCAAACAAAGCAATGGCACTATAAAATTCTATTGCATAGAGGTCTCGGTGTTGTTATAAAATTATATTCCCACTACTAACATGACAAGTGACAGATTTCAGAATTGAAACATAAGGAAAAAGGAAAGAATTGGTGATATCCAGATGCGCTATGACACCAGTAAAAGTAATGATTTTATTGCTAAGACAAACAACTGTATTTATAAACACACATAGATCTCCTGAGTTGTAGAAAGTGTTATTCAGAAAATTATTAGCCTAATAATACAGCTCTTCACTTAGTAAAAACCTATACTTACACGGTAAATCATAATAATTAAAAGCATGAACTTAGAGAAAGACAAATACCATATGATTGCTCTTAAATGTGGAATCCAATGAACAAACTAGATAGACTGAAACAGACTCATAGACAAGGATAGATAACTGGTGGTTGCCAGAGGGGATAGGATTGGAGGATGTGTGAAAGAGGTGACAGGATTAAAAATTATGCGTAGCTAGTTACAAAATAGTCACAGGGATGTAGGTAAAGCATAGAAAATACAGTCAATAATGTTGCAATAACTGTGAATGGTGTCAGTTAGGGTACTGGAAATATTGAAAAGTATATGTAAAGTATATGATTGTCTAACCTGTAAACAGTATACCTAAGAAAAATAAAATTGAAAGAAAATAAAAAAGAAACAAAAAGCATAGCTTTGTAATCACACAGCACAGGTTTAAATTAGCAATTTACCAAGTGTGTCCATGGGCAATTGAAGTAAACACTTTGAACTTTAGGTATTGTGAACCTCCTATGGGGCTCATGGTTATGGGGTTCTTGATAGTTTGCATTTTAGTGGGTTGTTTAGAAGATAAATGAGATGATGCACATAAATCTTTTACTAGAGGGTCCACAAATATCTGCTATTCTTTTTATTAGACAAATGAAATAAGCTATTATTCTCAGTCCACCAGATGGATTTTGGTCTGAAAAATTTTGCTTCTGAAAGCTATAATTGACCTGTAATCTCTCATTATTTTATTTTACTTTTCCTATTTTCTATTTTTCTTACCAATTTTTTTCATTAAACTCATATTGTCATAATTTATATGAAAATATATGGAGTCCACAATACTATGAACTTTTGTATTTTCTAGATTTTTGTGACATATATCATCTATTTAATTATAAAATAACCTATATTTCAATAGCAATGAGTGGGCTCTTTTATAGCATCAGCTCATTTGACTTTTAATATAAATCTAAACTACATTTCATTTTGCATTTTAATTCACAGGTGTGGACACTAAGGCATTACCCTAAATTATGCAGGTAAGAAGTGGGCAGTAGTCAGGGTAGGTCTTTACATAGTGAACCCACAGTTTTTGTAGCATTACAAACAAAGTCAGTATATTAAATATACTTTTTCAGTAGTGATGCCAATAAACACTTACATATACCTTGAATAATGAATCATGCATACCAGTGCTTGTATTACTTCTCCCTGTACAAATTGATTAACTGAGATGAATGAAATAATGGTTGAGGAAATGGAAGAGGAAATTTCAAAAAGCTTGATACCTCTAGCAATCAGAGGAGACTATTATTGCTCTACTTTATGAGCATTCTATTATTTTTGTTATTACATTAAATACTATGGTGATACAATGTACAACAGAGTTAAAAATTAGAAGCATGGAAGAAAGGAATAAAGTATTTTAATTTTCCCAATTTTAAAAAATTTTATAATATGCCACTGAATTGAAAAAATTTTTCTTACAGAATAAAATTTGAGCAAGAGTTTCATGGTGAATATTATTTTTCTATTCCTTTATCTTTCTTTATTAAAGATATAATTTCAAAGTGCAGTTACTTTAAATTCATGTAAATATTATTATAATTATATCAAAAACATTAAATAACATTTATTAGGTGCTTACTGCATGTCTAGCAACATTTAGCAGGTGATAAAGTGTGATTAGCTAAGCATTTTGCATGCATTATTATCTTACTTATCATTATAGTCCTCCAAGACATAGATTAGTGTCAGTATTATTATAATTATGGGCACAGGAAATTAAAGACTTAAACAGATTTTCTATCATTCCCAAGGCCCTCAGAGAGCTGACCTGAGACATATCCTAGAAAAGCAATTTTCAACCTTTTTTATCTCACATCACATATTAAAGTAATTACGAAAATTCTGCAGCACACCAAAGGAAATGTTATTGTAGTTTTTGCTGATCTAACAAAAAAAACAGGTGTAATTTGGATTCATTCACACTGGATGACTATTGTTTTTTCTGTTGACATTTTTAAATTTGGCAATTTAAGAGAAAATATGTCAGTACATCTGAATCAATAGTCCATTGTTGTATGTTTTTTGAACACAGGTTCAAAATCAGTGCCTTAGACAAAGGCTTCTAGGTAACTTTGAATATTTAGATTTTAACTGATTCAACTATTGTACATGAGACCCCTTCTTTACTCATATCATGTATCTCATTTATTACAGTTGGTGCTAAGTAGGCTTAAATTTAAATAATAGCATACTATGATTCATTTCTTTGTCACATAACGAGTTAGCATTTGTTATAGTCTATGCATAAAATTAGTTCAGGGGCAGATACAAAAATAAAATGTTCAAAGTTCATTTGTTTTGAGAAGGTTTCCTTATCAAAGCAGAAACGTGTACATTAAAAATGGCAATGCAATTGTATAGTAGTAAATTTCCTCACAATTATACAGGAAGGCAGAAAGATTTTTAAATACTATGGGCTCCCTTTATCACTATGGCCATATCCCCTCCAGTAGCATGTTTCAGAACTCCCCCCAACATTAACTCCTAAAAGCCTTTTAACTTAGGTAAATCCAGTGTTGACTTTATTCCTATACTCCAGGGACCACTTTGCAGCAGTAGCTGCAGGAAAGAATAATTGGCTCCAGCTCTAGCACCTGATTTCAAAGAGCACAATTTAGCTAACTTCTGGAAACTCCTCTCTCTGTACATTTATGTGACTCAGGACCAGGTTCAGCATATGATTCATGTGCCCCAACAAAAATATTCTAATAGGCAGGCTGTTCTAAGGGTTAAACATTTATCACAAAATCGATCATATATAATTAGAGAGAAAATCGAAAAGTTGTGTAAGACTAAATATTTTGAGAGGTTAAATCCATTTACTACAGGGCATAAATAACATTTATCTCATGTTTCCCAAAATGAATACTAGATTCCCACAGGTGATCTTTCTAGAATACACATATGAAACATTATGAGACAATGTCTCAATTTAAAGACCTTCCCAATGTGATAAAATTAGATTTTTAAAAACAATATAAGCTAAACATATGTACTATGTGTATATGAGTATTAATTTGAGTTCTGTCCATATATATGCAGAAATATATTATTAGAATACATTAGAAGAGGAAATGATAAGTGGATTGTCAAAATTTGAAATAGACTACATAGAATAAAATAGAATAAAATTATTCAATAGAATAAAATTATTGTTAAAGAAACAAAATTATATTCACACACATTTGCATAGGTAAGTAGTTACATCTATATTCAGATGTGTCATTCTGGCATGATTCTAAGTGATTTGTATAAATATTAACATATTTGAATGAATGAAATGTTATTAAAATATATAGAACACAAAAACTAAAAATGTGTAATTATGATAAATGAGATATGATACTCAAGTCAATAAAATAAAATGTTTAAAACTTGATATGATCATTATAAAGTACAAGAATCTATAATGAGTTACAAAAATATGCACACAATCAGATGACTGTATAAAAAGTGGAACGTACTTCTCTTTTCAAAGAGTAAAGTATGGTCTTGTCAGCCTATTCTGTTTTCCAGCAAATAATGTTATGGAGTGCTTGGTCCTTCTCCAAGTACACATTAGTTAGTCACGGGATCCTACTTCTTACACACATCTCCCAATAAATGAGCTAGTGCTCATCAGCCACTAGAAGCTCTATTTCCCCCTCATTGCATGTAGTGTTTAATTTTTTCCTTTTCTCCAAAGACTAGAAAGACATGAATGAATGGATGGATGAATGAATGAATTAACAAATCTAGGTACATTAACAAAGAATTTCTGAATAGAAACAATGGTTCTTCTTTTACTTGAAATTGTTGAACATCTTTATCATAACAGTTAACCTGCAGTGGACATCAATTCTGTTTGCTGAGGTCTTTGCATGTTTTTTCTTATTTAACCTTGATCATCTCTGTGTGGCGTTTGTACCATTATCACCTGTACTTTGCACATAAAGAAGCTAAGGATAAGAGTGACTAAAAACTTGTCAGGAACATGTATAAAGGACACATGGACAAAGACAAAGGAGGGTAGGATCCAGGGTAGGAGATGGGGATGGCTGGGGTGGGAAGGAGTAGTGGGGAGAAAATGGAGACAACTGTACTTGAACAATAAAAACTGTGGAAAAAACTTGTCAATCAGTCAAACAGCTAAAAAAGTCAGAACAAACATTCAGTGCAAATAATGGATAGCCAATGGCACAGAGTCTATTACCAGAACATACAAACTGACCACTTTCAGTATTTATAATGTAATTTCTGTTAATACACATGCAGCAGATTGCAGCAGCTCTCTTTCTTAACAAAGATGTTTTTGTCCCTCAACTTATGTTAATGTCGAAGTCAAGTTCTTCCCGCAAATGTTTTGAACCAGACAATGATTTCTCCCGTCAGAAGGTTTATTTGACTTCTGCTCATGTACTGTCTTGATGTAGCTCTCCTTCTGTCAGTGCTGGGTTAGTGAGTTTTTATACAGGAGGAATTGAACATGAAATGCTATGAGATTGAGACTTGCACTCTTTCTTAGACCTTTGGAACACTGCTTTGTACTAAGATTTCTATCAGACAAACTTCTATAGTAGTATCTAATTAGGCTGGCAGTGAAGTATGAGCTCTTGAATGAAAAATCATGTTATAGAGACTTTTTTTGCCCTATAGGTTATATAGCTCAGAAAACATTAGAATTTATCATTTATAATAGGATCGTAATGCCCTTTGATGAATATTGTTTGTGTGCTAGGTTCTCGTTTTGTACCATTGGAGATGATGTTCCTTCTTTCTCTCACTAATTTAGTAGTTTACATTTAAAGAAAGTCATAATTCATATATGGCCCCCCTTCTAAAATATTTGATGTATATCTTTGTGACTACATATCCAATTTCACCATTTATCAGTTGAGATGTCTAAGAATACAGTATTCTTTCTATTAAGGCAAATGCTCCTCCAGTCACTTGTGATTTTGGTAATATTAATAAGAGTTGCACTATTTTCTGGAACTCCTTAAATTACTATAATTAAACTAGTTAAATGTTATATGTGATGAGCCATTTAGGACTTCATCTTCCATAGTTTGATGTTTTCTCACTATATTTCTTGAACCCAATTTATTTTTTTAACAAAATCACTGTGATTTTTTACAGTTTTTTTGTTTCTATTTTCTCTTACACTATAGAATATCCTCACATTTATTTATTTATGTTTTAAATTTTTATTTATTTTCAGAGAGAAGAAGGGAGGGAGAGAGAGGGAGCAAAACATCACTGTGAGAGAGAAACACCTATTGGTTGCCTCTCCCACATGCACCTACTGAGGGGGGTGTTCCTGAACACACAACCCAGGAACATGCCCTGACTGGAGATTGAACTGGTGACCTTTCAGTTTGCAGGGTGGCACTCCACCAACTGAGCCACTCCAGTGAGGACCTCACATGTATTTTTTCATTTGACCCTTTCTATCAGTGTAAATCCCTGAAGCAGTCTGACTCAGAGAGGCAATAGCCTATTTGACCAAGCCCAGCATCATAAATAAGGACAAAGCATAGTGGGGGGGAGGTGTTCATATGCTTAAACCTTCTTGTTATGAAAATGATCACACACAAGTATAAGAAGTAAGTGACTAGATTCAGAAAAAGCCTGAGATTTATCAAGTAGCTGACTTTGGCAAATCATTTAACATTTCTAGGACACATTATGTTTCCTCTGACAGAAGGAAACATAATCTTAAAATTATCTATGGGTTGAAGGATCACAAGTGCAGAAAAATATATAAATTGTATTGATACTTATAATAATAAAACTTTGTGTTTTACAACTGTTGTTTAAACCCATAGATAATTTTAAGATTATGTTTCCTCTGACAGAAGGAGTCAGGATAGTGATTATCACAGTTTCTTTATAATCTAAAATTCTATTATTGTATTTCTAGTTGAAGTCAGATAATTACCTTAAACTTTTAAAAAAGAAAGTTGTAGAAACTGATTAGGTCTGGCAAGGGAAACTCAATACCTGGTATTTAAGGGTAGCAGAGATTAACTTTTAATTTAATATTCTTTTAGTAGGCCAGGTGTTTACTTCTCTATCTTTAGGGTTGTTTTCAGAGGCTCTCTTTTGAAATAATAATTTATGCTTTTTTTTTCACCTTTTTTTTGTTTTAAATATGCAAGAAGTGTCAGGGCATTCAAAGGACTCATGATCATTACCACCTGCTGCTTTGTTGTACTTTCTTCAGTTAGTGTGTGTGCAATACTCATATTTCTACCATAATCCGATGTGATATAATCTGAAAAATTGTTACTTGTAAGATGAAGATTTAGCCATTGGTTACTACTTTTCAACCTGGTTGAAAATCTTGCCCACACTCATGTTTCTAATATTAGGAAAATAGTATCATAGTAGATTGCTCTGATTACTCAAACTATGCTGGATTTTCAGTGTAAACTTGTAAACTCAAAAACTGAAGAAAATGCAGGTTTAGAATAGATTCTATCAAAAATTAGCAGGGAAATATTTCTATTTTGAAAGGTGAGGGAATTGCATATAAAAATTGTGACCTACAGTTTATTTTTCCCATCTAATTCTCCATGAAAAACAGTTCCTTAATTTTACATTTCAGGGCATCACTGCATCTCTCCAAACCTCGGTGCTCATCACTTTCCCTCTTTATTCCCATGGGACATTGTATTTGGACCGACATTACATTTCTAACTGCATTTTAATGAATGGTTTATCTATCTTTCCAGTTCACTGTGAGTCCTCCAAATGTAAGAATGATTCTTATTCATATAAATATACTTGAAATACAATAAATAACATGTGAATTTAATATATAATCTGATATAGTTAAATTATAATCTGTTGTAGTTAATTCAGACTGACTAAAGTTATATTTAAACAACAGTTGTAAAACACAAAGTTTTATTATTATAAGTATCAATACAATTTATATATTTTTCTGCACTTGTGATCCTTCAACCCATAGATAATTTTAATAATGCTAAGTAATCATATTTAGTTGGTCTACTTTCTTTTACTCCATATGCATGAATCTTTGATATATACTTGTAAGAAGATAACATTTGTAAACTATTTCAATGATACTAACAATGCCCTGGCTTTATTAACTTTAGAGACAATGGAGCTTGACAATTCTGATGAATATATGTCATATAACATTGTGTTCCTTCATGTAATTTACTAAACCATTTCTAATTAATCATAAATATTCAACTGAAGCATGAGCTTGCCTAGAAGGTAAAGGAGAGAAAAAACAACGATGCAAGCTGTCATGTTTTTACTAACAAGAGAAACATTAAATATGGGTGAAATTGTCATCTTAAAAGAACCATTTCTCTTTGCTTTCAACTTTATTACTTTAACTTAATAATGTATTGAGAAGTAACTTATATTTCCCTAGTCAGATAAGACATCAGGAAATCACAGTGAGGTGGTGCTTTAGGGAGGTGATGAGACCATGTGATTAAGTTTTAAGAAAGAGATGATTTTATGTACTGCTTCCTCACATTATCTTCATATCCATAACATTTGAAATTAAGTTTCACCAAAAATGTCAAATCTAAAGTGGTTTCAAATTCCTCATCTGTCTTTTGTAAAATGATTCAGTGTGTGTGCTAGGGGGGCTACTTGTTACAATATGTTGCTGAGTCTGCAACTCCAGTGCGGTCAGCAGCCTGGAGATGTTCTCAGATCTAGATCGTTTAACGTAAATTATTTTCTGCCTTTTCATAACCTTATATCTTAAGCTCTTACCAAAATCAGCATTCACTTCTTTAGATTAAGCTTCATGTGAGTTCTTAAAAATATGTAATAAAGTTGAAATTTCTATGGCCCTGGGTTTTAGAGCCCAGTTAAAGTGGATTTTTATTACTTTGTTCCCTATTTAAAATAATAGTAGATACCACTCAGACATATCCATGTGGGTTTTGTGAAATTTTTGAGATATTTCTTTTATTTTGTAATATGTCTGAGCAGCTTTGAAGCTCCTGTTTTGGGGCCATTCAGCATAGGGTTCCTCACAAGCAGATGAACCCTTCAAAGGAGGCAGGCTGCTTCTTTTAACCCCTTTTAAAGGAAAAATGAAAATCATCACCTACATGAACACAGTAAAACTCTTGCAGTTTAATTTGAGGCAAGTCCCTCTATGTGCTTAGTGATATTAAATAGAAGCTAATAGAATTTATCAACAAAGCTTACATACAAGTACTTTGCAAATACTAAATATACCATTTGATGGAACAATATGAAAGTCCCTTGTCTGGGGAAGTTGTATGTGTATTTTTAATGAATCTTACTAGAATGAAATTTTTTATGGTAATCATGTATCTTTCTATCTTTTTCTAAGAAAACAAAAAAATTATGATGACTTACAGGGTGCTTCAGATGGACAGAGGGGAATCACTGCCATTGTTTCCCCAAATATGTCCTCACATTCAACTGAAGTTAATGGAGGTTACTTTTTTTTGTAAACTGAAAGTGCCCTATCACCAGCTGTTCTTTATATTAACATCCTATATTTTCATCATTCATTCATCTGGATGTGCCATGTTGGTGCAGTTTTGTCCCCCTAGGAGTTTATTTTAATGAAATAAAAGAATATGTCTTAATTGCCTACCCACAAGGAGACTCTGAATCTGATAGACTTCTGAAAGAATTAAAATTTTTTTCTCCTTATATGTCTATGGCCCTATTATAATACTTAAGACATGAGATTATTTATTTGATTTGTTTTTATGGATAATATGAACATTGACAGTAAGGAAGTATAGATGTTTTTAACCATGCGTGACACCTATTAGAAAATATTTGTTGACATCCAGGAAAGGGATTGCTGGCTCATAGGATAATTCTAGTCTTCATTTGTGAGGAACCACCAGACCACTTTCCATAGTGGCTGGACCAGTGTACGCTCCCACGGGCAGTGAATGGGGTTGCCTTTTCTCCAAAACCTCTCCAACACTTGTTATTATTGTCTGGTTGATAATAGCCAGGTGTGCGGTGGTGTCTCATTACAGTTTTGATTTGCATCTCCCTGATAGGTAGTGTGCTTTGATAAATGCTTAGATAATGAAGATGTGGCGCATATATGTAATGGACTACTACTCAGCCAAAAGACAAAAACTACCATTTGTGAGAACCTGGGCAGACCTTGAAAATATTATGCTATGTGAAATAAGTCATAAAAAGCTAAGAACCATATGATTTCACTCATATGTAGGATATAAAACGGAAACTCATGGACACAGGCAGTAATGCGGTAGTTGCCAGAGGGAAGGGGGTGGAGGACTGGGGGGTTAGAGGGAGCCTAATATATGGTAATAGAAAATGGTTTGACTTTAGTTGGGGGGCATACACTGCAATATACAGATCTAGTATCATACAAATATATACTGGAAACCTATATGATCCTATTAATGTCACCCCATAAATTTAGTAAAAGTTATTTTAAAAAAGAAAAGAATATTTTTGAATGAGCTATATAAAGGACAAAATCATTGGTGAAATATCTGTTGTGTTCCCTAAGTTCTATAATATGTGAAGCTGGGTGCACAGATTAATGTAAAGGTTAGTGGAGCAAAAATAATGCCTTTGAAATGTAGTCAAAATGGGGAGAGAACTAAACTAAATATGCAAATCATTTTTGTCAGAGTTTAATAAAACAAAATACCATATGAATTTATAGTTGAGTGGCATTGTAAAAAGACTTTCAAATATAATTTGTAGAAATGTATCACTTAAGGTGTGTTTAAAAATGAGTATTATCCATATTTTTCCATGTGTACTGTGCACTTTTTGCCCATGTTTTTGAGGGAAAATAAGGATGAGCATTATACATGAGTAGTACTAATTCCATATCTATATAAATGTTCTTAATTCTTTTATTTATGCTTATGCATAAAGTATAACTCTAGAAAGTAATAATGATATCCATGTGCTAAAATAATACCCTGGAATATCATAATTAGTTTTGTTTCTAAATATAAATAGATAAATGAATGAATAAATAAATTAAATAAAAATTAAAATGAAAGATTTCTTTTTCCTGAAAGTTTGGACCAAAAGCATTGGTGTACATTATACAAGGCAAAATACAGTGTTTGTAAATGAACTTAGGGCAGGTAAACCTATTTAAAGAAAAATTTGTTGTTCTGTGAATTTCTCTAGCAAAGCTCAGCATTCTGACACTGATTGGGCGTGAGGAGCAACACTACCCAGTGTTACCACTGGAGCACGAGTCCACTGAGGCCAGGCTTTGTGACTGTCTTGCTCCCTATATGTCTGAGCTGTGTAATACCTGGTACATGGCAGGTCCTCAAGCAATATTTGTTTAATGAGGAGATGGATAACCTGTTGGGAAATTTATACTGGCAAATCTTGTAGTTGGAAGGATCCAACTGTAGAATCATCTATGTGAAGAATAGCAAGCACTAGAGAATGTATAATTATGTTCTAAACTATAAAATGCAGTTCTAGGGAAGGGAATCTTTGAGTGCAGATTCATAGGAATAGAGCCTTTTAGAATGTCTTAAATTTTAGAGAAAGTGGTGGTAGGCATTTCTGTGAATTGATATAATATGAAAAAGAGTTTGGAGATAGTAGGTTTTGATGTAAACTGCTAGACTAAAATAAGTAAATTCATTTTGTGAAATAGTTGAAAATAAGTGGAGTCACAATTTGAAACATTTTGAATGTGTGTGTGTACAAAGTTTTCTAATACAAAGAAGCTACTAAAATTATGCAAAGAAGAAAAACAAATTGAAACTGTCACTTATTTCAGACTAGAAAAGTTAAAGCCTAGTTAGGTAAAAATTAAAGATGTCAGAAAGAATACAATGTTTCTAGTAACTCCGCAATAGTGGTAGTATTCCCACAGTTCTTCTGGGGAGACAGAAAATGCTTCGGGATAGGGGACGAGACTTTCTTTCCTGTCTCCATCTCTACACGAGGTATTGAAGTCCCACACTGTTTGTCCAGGGATGCTTTTAAGTATCCTAGCTGATGGATAGTGGATTGACTGCAGGGATTAGTTATCAGAAGGTCTTTTCTTCTGAATCTCTTGCTCTTATCTCTGGCCTTTAGATCATATGCTCATTCTTAACCTTCATTATTTGATGTAGTTTATCTCTCCACACAGGGTGTTTGTATTTTCCACACAAACAACTATAAACCTACTTTTACCCCACCCTGTATTTTTCTAATTCATATCAATACCATCTTTCCTCACCTCTTTTTTATCTTCCCCCCACCCACCAGGGCTATTGAATTTTTGGTAGCAGAATATCTGACTCTGTGTGCAACCATCCAAATATACTTTGACCTACGCTCAGGCAAGAGGTTTCCTGGAGGTTTTTTTTGCTGTTTTCATGTAAGCAAAGGATACCCATGGGACATTGGTAAGAGAACAGAGAAGTGAAATAGTAGAAAACAAACAGATTAATGCTTCCAGGTGTAATCCTGCAACTCATCTATTTAAAAAAAAAAAGCACACATAACTCCAACATAAAAGCCCATAAAAATATTAAAATAAGGTTTTAATGAAGAAAGAGCAGGAGTCTGGATGGAAACTTGAGGAAAATGTACTGACTTCTATACAAAATCCTATTCCCCTCAATATCCCCCAAAAAGACTACAGGAAAAAAATCTCGATATTCAAATATATGTTCTGAAAAATAACTCTGTTAAAGCAACACATATTTCAGATCACTTGCAAAGAGAAAATAAACAAAGTCCTGAGAATGAATGAGCTCTCAAAGAGGTACATAGGCAAGATAAAATGTCAAGAATGACAAGCAATTCTATACACACACACACACACACACACACACACATCTATACATAAATAATATACACATACACACCAATCACATATTTAATTTTCATATAAATTGAATGTGGCTATGAGTAGAAATTAAAATGCATTTAGAAAATTCATACTGAAACACCAGAAGGCAGGCTACTGTCAGGGTTTGTCCAATTATGTCAAAACATGGTTGGCCCATGTTCTGTGACCTAGGACTTCATTTTCTCATCTAGCTAATTCTTATGCATAAAGTTCTTAAGATACATGGCTTTGAATGACTTAATTTAATAAAATTAACTTGTTGACTTGTTTGGGTCAAAACAACTACCATTAGCACTAATGCATTTGGAATTATTATGTGGCAGTGTGCCCCCGTGTCATATGACTAAAGATATGCTTTAACAATAAGTAAAGGCTTGCCTTTACTCTGTTTACAAAATAAATCTCCTGAAATACAGTGCGTATCACGACCTTCCTCTTTGTTACGTAGCCTCTCAGTTTTGGTCGCAATGATCTCACTGTGTCCTATGTTCTAGTGTGTCCTACAACAACCATTTACATTTCGGTTGCTCTGTTCTACCACTATTTTCATTTATTACTAGTCTCTATTTCATACTGCCCTAATTCTTTTTTCAAAATCCTCCCCACACAGACTACCCCCCATGTTAGCAACATCGTTTCCTCAGGCTTTGCTGAAAGGGTCTTGTTGTTACCATTCCACAAATTCAGTGTGCTCATTTCTTCCTGGAGATATTTATACACATATTTTTCTTTGCTCTGAATTCCCCAGAATCACATGTTTATGTTTGTGAATCTTACCATTTTATGTAGACTGATTTTTTAAAAATGTGTCCTCATTGATTTTAGAGAGGGGAGAAGGGAAAGAGAGTAACATCTATCTATGCGAGAGAGAAGCATCAATTGGTTACTCCCTGATTTGGTAGCTAGAGGATGCCCAACCTACAGAGCAATGCCAGCCAGGGTAAGTAGATTGATTCTTATCTCAACTACTGTAAGGGAACCTTTTTGGTTAGAATGAACTCGCCCACTGTCATTCTCAAAGATTTGCGATTAGGAACACTCCAAGAAAAAAAATGCAGGACACTTTCTAAATATGTGATAATATTAATATCAGAGTCACATTTCCATTTTTCCTTTTGATTTTGGAACCACAAAGGACCTCAAATAGCAACAGGAATCTTGAGAAAGAAGAACAAAGTTGGAGCAGTCATGCTACCTAATATCAAACTATACTATAAGGTCATAGTAATTGAAACAGCCTGGTGCTGACACAAAAACAGACACATAGATCAATGGAACAGAGTAGAGAGCCCAGAAATAAATGCACATCTTAATAGTCAGTTAATATTTGACAGAGGAAGTAAGCACATAAAAGGGAGGATACAAGGGAAAGAACAGCATTTATTTATTAAAAAATTGTGTATTTATTCTCACATGTTTAAACTTCAGTTACCTTCAAAGTACTCTCCATGTGATGCAATACACCTATGAAGAGTTTTTTCTATTGCTTAAAACAGTTTTTGAACTCATCAATTTTTATGCCTTTTAATGCTTCTGCCATTTTTTTGTTTCAAGTTTCCCACACCAGAGAAACATTTCCTTTTGAAGAATTTTTTTTTTTTTCATCTGGGGAAACAAACAACAAAAGTTGTTCAGGGAAAAATTGGGGGAATAGGGAGGGTGGGGAATGGGAGTCACACCATTTTTGGTCAAAAACTGCTGAACACTCAGTGTTGTGTGGGTAGATGCGTTCATGAATTGTCCACCACGAAAGGGGCAAACATGTTGAAAGAGTCTTCCAAAAATTAACTGACTCTGAATTCAGCCTCTCACAACAACACCAGCTGGTACACTGATACAGAATGGTTCCTAGAACTCTCATCTAGTGGGGGAAACCTGTAATACTAGGAGGCCACCCTCCAGAAGATAATTCTGTTTTTGGGGGGCCCCCATTATACAATGAAATAAAGATAGTTTAGTCAATAAATGGTGTTGGGAAAATTTGACAGATATGTAGAGAAAAAATGAAACTAGACCACCTTCTTGTGCCACACAGAATAATAAATTCAAAGTGAATTAAAGACTTAAATGTTAGACCCCAAACCATAAAATTCCTAGAAGAAAACATAGTCAGCAAAACCTTGGACATTGTTCATAGAATTGTTTTTTCTGATATATTTCCTCTGGCATGGGGAAACAAAAGAAAAAAATAAACAAATGGGGCCACCCACATTGAACTAAAATGTGTTTGCATGGCAAAGGAAACCATCAACAAAATAAGACAATCCACTGAGTTTTTTGTTATTTTAAATATTTCTTTGTTTATAAACATTGTGGTATAGTTTTCAAATGGGAGAAAACACAATGCAAAGCCTTTACAGAGGGGACAAAATGAGCTGGCCCTTTAATCAGTAAGAATTCTAAGGGCAGGAAAGAGGCAGAAAGACATTTCAGAAAATGGATCATTAAAATGAAAGAGAGGAAAGTATATATCCAGCTAGTTTTATTGGAGCGGCAAGTCCTTGTGGGGGAAGTAACATGTAGTACAATATAATTAAAGAATAGATTGCTAATTGTGTACAGAAAGAATGCTGTAAGCACTTAATTCGATTATTTTTCTTCCATATCAACTAGGCTTGCTGCTTATTTTTACTTTATATTTTGAATTAAGTTTAAATCAAGACCTTAAGTTTCAAAACACATCTTATACTCATTTATATTTATTATACTAATATTCTCTTTGTTAGAAACAATTTATAATTTTTGGCCCCGGCTGGTGTAGCTCAGTGGATTGAGCACGGGCTGCAAACCAGGCATTGCAGGTTCGATTCCCAGTCAGGGCACATGCCTGGGTTGCAGGCCATGTCTCCCAGCAACCGCACATTGATGTTTCTCTCTCTCTCTCTCTCTCTCTCTCTCTCTCTCTCTCTCTCTCTCTCTCTCTCCCCCCTTCCCTCTCTAAAAATAAATAAAAATAAAATCTTTAAAAAAATGGTAAGTTTCTAATCCAAAGGCAAGATACATTAAAAAAAAGAAACAATTTATAATTTTTGATACTTATATTTCCATGTAAACATATGTAAAGACATTTGCTTTTACAAAAAACTTACCACAAGCAAGGCTTAGTGTTTAAAGAAAAGCAACTGTATCCTCCTAGGTGTTGCCTCCAATGCAACTATCATTATGAGCATCTTCATTTATATTCCTCTCTACAATATGATTTTAATTATTGTGGGTTGAATTAAGAATTTCAAAGTTATGTTGTTATATGTGGTCCTAAACTTAAGATGCGTATGTATGAAATGCATTAATAAATGTACAGAAATTCAATAAGTATGAGATTGTATTGAAAAGTATTTTTTATCAAAGTAACATAGTATAGGTTTTAGAAAATATAATTTTGAATTTTCAGGATTTTTTCTGTTTCATTCTAGAAAATGAAATGCATATATGCTATTTTATTTACTCTAGTTGATTTTACCCTCTCCTCAATTTCTAAACATTGCAAATAGAAATTGATATACTCACAGTCTTTATCTCCAGCACCTACCTGAGTTTATGCCTAAAGATAAATGTCTTCTTAATGTTTGTTATATAATGGTTAGCCAGCAAATATTTGCTTCATAAATAGATTATGGAGGAAACAAAAAATATGCCAAAATAACATAAGGGGGTTCCTATACTTTTCTCAAGTTCTTAAATCAGCTACAGTATCTTCAATTAGTAACTTGAAGAATGTCAGTGGCAGGGAAGGTACTACCTACCTACTCCATGAAATAACATTGACTCTCCCTGTTAGAAATGCTTTCTCATTTAGCAAAACTAATCTATCTGTCATTCTCTCTCTCTGTCTGCACACCACATACATGTACATACCAGAACAGAGCAAAACAAGACAAAACAAAAGCAAATCATTTGTATGCATTACAGCAGTTCAATATCTTGGTTCCCCTCCACAAAAGTAATGATTTAAGAAAAAATTGCCCCTTTTTTTCCCTGGATAACTAACTTTCCTGAATTTTTTTTCCATCTCTCCTAAATTGTAAACTAAATCCTATGGTAGCCATGTTAATGCCAGTCTAAAGTTCACACCTAACAGAGTTGAAAGACTGACTTTAATGGGATCTTTAAAACAACCAATTTTTATACCAGCTGACCCTAAAGCCCACCTTGCTTCTTCCAGTCATATGAGATAATGAGTTCTCTATATTTTCCACTAATTTGGTCAATGATTCTCTCTCTCTCTGTCCTCTCTCTCTCCTGCAAATGCTACCCAGTTTAGTGTCTATAAAACCCAGTTTGCTTAGATTTTGAATTTATGGGGGGTTATAAAACATATTTATTATATTTTTGGACAAATCTTTAAGCAGTTTTCCTAATTAGTAAGAATACACAGCTTGTATCTATTTAAAATTCAGCATTTAAATGAAATACAAATGAAGGAGGGAAGGGGGAGAGAAAGGCTTTATAATTAGGCCTCTGCCTTTAACCTCCAAACCTCTAAGCTGTAAATGGCAAATATAAACAATTCTTAAAACTTCATGAATTTGATTAAGTTGCACAACTTCTACTGGGCAATGTTAAATGTGCTTACTTTGAGTAACAAATAAAACGTGGTTGAAAAAGAAGCTGCCTTTTTTTAAAGGTATGGTATAAGTTACAGTTTTCTCTAGTTCTCACTGCCTTAAATTGCAATCATTTAGCATATTTTTGCATTGCTTTGGAAGCTTATATAATTTATATCTTGTTTTAACATTCCTTTTCCATATACAAGCATATAATTTTACCTTTTTTAATTTATTTGCAAACATTACAGTTCTAATCCACGCATTCAATTTGGTCCCTTAACTTCTTGTTTTCTTTGTTTGTTTTATTGTGCTTTGCTTTTATTACATTTTGCCAACATTGTTTTTTTACAAACTGAAGGTTTGTGGCAACCCTACATCAAGCAAGTCTATCAGCACCATTTTTCCAATAGGCTCAACTGATAATTACCATTTGTTTATTTATTGATAAAGTAATTTTAATTAAGGCATGTACATTCCTTTTAGACATAATGCTATGGCACATGAGACTACAGCATAGAGCATGTATAACTTTTTTAAAATTGTTTTTCAAGTGCAGTTGTCTCCATTTTCACCCCCCCACACACCCTGCCATATAAATCTTTTGAATTCTATATACATTTTTGAAACATTTGTTCTGTAACTGTGAAATATCTCATTAGTATTTTAATAGGGATTCTGTTCAATCTATAAATTGTTTTGGGTAATATGGATATTTTGATGATGTTAATTCTTATAATCTATGAACACAGTATATGCTTCCATTTATTTGTGTCTTCCTTAATTTCTTTCTTCAGTGTTGTATAGTTTTCTGAGTACAGGTCTTTTAGCTCCTTGGTAAAGTTTATTCCTAGGTACTTAATTTTTCTTGTTGCTATAGTAAATGAGAATTTTTTCCTGATTTCTGGTTCTGATATTTCATTGTCGGTGTATAAAAATGCCTTTAATTTCTGAATATTGACTTTGAACCCTACTGTTTTGCCAAATTTGCATATTAGGTCCAGGAGTTTTTTGATGGAGTCTATAGAGTTTTCCATGTACACTATCTTGTCATCTGCAAACAATGAGTTTTATTTCCTCCTTTCCAATTTGGATGCCTTTTATTTCTTTTTATTGTCTGATTGCTGTGGCTAGGACTTGTAATACTATGTTGAATAGAAGTGGTGAAAGCAGACATCCTTGTCTCTTCCTGATCTTAGTGGAAAAGCTTTTAGTTTTGCCCATCAAGTATAATGTTGGCTGTAGGTTTCTCCTGCATGGCCTTTATTATGTCAAGGCATTATCCCTGTACTCCCACTTTTCTGAGTGTTTTTATCATAAATAGCTGCTATACCTTATCACATTCTTTTTCCTCATCTATTGTTATGATCATATGATTTTTGTCTTTCCTTTTGTTTATGTGAAGTATCACATTTATTGATTTGCAAATATTGTACCATTCTTGCATTCTTGGGATAAATCCCACTTGATCATGGTGTATGATCTTTTTACTATATTGCTGGATGTAGTTTGTCAATATTTTGTTGAGGATTTTAGCATCTATGTTCATCAGCAATATTGTCCTGTAGTTTTCCTGTTGTGTTTTTATCTGGTTTTGGAATTAGGATGATGCTGGCTTTGTAAGAACAGTTTCAGAGTTTACCCTCTTCTAGCATTTTTTGGAATAGTCTGAGAAGAATAGGGGTTAGCTCTTCCTTAAGTGTTTTGTAAAATTCTTCCGTGAATCATCCAGTACTAGGCTTTTGTGTGCTGGGAGTTTTTTTATTACTGCTTCTCTTTCACTAGCCCTCATCAATCTGTTTCCGCTTCTTCTTCATTAGCTTTGGGAGATTATATTTTTCTAGAAATTTGTCCATTTCACCCAGGTTTTCAAAACTATATTTCTTGGCATATAGTTTTTCATAATAATTTCTAAAAATGCTCTGCATATCTGTGGTATCAGTTGAAATCTCTTGTCTTTCACTTCTGATTTTGTTTAGGTCCTGTTTTTTTCTTTGAGTCTGCTTAAAGGCTTGTAGATTTTGTTTATCTTTTCAAAGAACCAGCTCCTGGATCTATTGATTCTTTGGATTGTTGTTTTAGTCTCTACGTTGTTTAATTCTGCTATGATCTTGGTTACTTCCTTCCTTCTACTCGCTCTAGACTTTGTTGTTGTTGTTACAGTTCTTGTAGATATATGATTAGGTTGTTTATTTGAATGTTTCTGCCTTTTTTAGGTAAGTCTGTATCTCTATGAACTTCCATCTCAGGACCACCCTTGCTGTGTCCCATAAGTTTTGGACTGTTGGGTTTTCACTTTCATTTGTTTCCAGAAACTTTTTGATTTCTTCCTTGATCTCATTGTTGACCCATGCATTGTTTAATAGCATGCTATTCATTCTCCATGAATATGAGTATTTTTAAGTTTTTTCCTTGAGGTTGGTTTCTAGTTTCAGGTCCTTGCGGTCTGAGAAAATACTTGATATGATTTTAATTTTCTTTAATTTGTTGAGTCCTGTTTTGTTTCCTATAAGCCTTTAACTTCTAATGGAGTTAGTTTATCTCTTTTAAAAAAGAATGGGACATTATTGCCTTTTGTAATTTATGACTTATTTCAAACAGTATCATTTATTTTTTTACTTAGTTAGTTATATTGTTGTTCAAGTACAGTTGTCACCATTTCCCCCACCAATCCCCCCTCCCTGCCTATCCCCAGCTCCCACCCTCAATCCTACCCCCTTGACTTTGTCCATGTGTCCTTTATACATGTTCTTTGATTTATGTTAAAAAAGTTATGATAGTTTATTTTAAAATATAATTTTGAGGACTATGATATACTTCTTTCCTAGCTGATTGATCTTTTTTTCTTAAGATTTTGTTCTATTCAAATTAATTTTTTATGTCTTTTCTTGTTTCTTTCTGAGCTCAAAGTCCAACTTGCTTCTCTTAAGTTGGCAAACTCAATTTGCTATGCCCTATTATTCAAGGGTCCTTTGTGGTTCATTATACTTTTTGAAAAGTTTTGAATTCTGAGATTATTCCTTAAAATATCCTTCAACCCAGTGGTTTAACTGTAGAAATCTCTCAGAGAAAAAGTCAAATAGATAGAAAATTTGAGGAACCTGAAATCCCTGCTCTCTGTATCAGCGCAGCCCTCTGGTACTATTTGCAATCCTGCACACCACGAGATTGACTGCTCTCTGTGGTTTCCTTCACATTGCAAAATAAAAAAGGAGCCACACATTGGCACTGCCTGCCATTTTGCCCCAGCTCCTGCATATTTGGTTTATATCTTCAGAAGGAGACTTAATTACTATGTGACCAAACCATTATTAAATACTAACCAGCTTGTCAGCCTAATTTCTGTAAGGCAAAATATTTCAAACTCATAACCCCTCAATTTTCTATAAAAAATACTTGAACAAAATATAATAAAAGTTTGCTTTGTATGTAGACTTTTATTCATTTGTTTGAGATCTTGTGTGTGGCTGGCTCATCATTTTCCTGTTTTAAGACTAAGAAAATTCCGTTTTCTTCAGTGTTTATTACTATTGGCAATCTTTTCCTCCTCAGAGTCAGGCTCTTTTAGACCCCTCAGGGCAGTGGGTGCTTCAGTATTGTTCTTTGGCTAGCCCCTCCTATTTCTTTTCTTTTTCCTCAAAGTGGTGGCACAAATAAAGGAAGGAAAAACTGACAGAGCACTTGCTGAATTATAAATACACAAAAAGAATAGAAAATAAAAAATAAGAGTTAAAGGCTATTATCATTTATGATTGAATAATGCTATATTTGGGTGCTTTCTAGGTCATTAGGTTTTCTTCTCTTAATATTTTTTAACAGAATTTACCTATCTCTTCAATTTCCATCTGTTGTTTTATCTTGATTTACTCCACTGTAGTCAGAACAGAAAGCATTATTTTTGAATCTAGCATACGTACAAGTATGCTTACCTTCAGAATACTATGTACCACTTACTAAAATCTGATTTCCAGCACCACCCTAAATTTACAGAAACATTTAAGTGACCTATTTATATATAAACACACAGACACTATTGTAGTAATTGAAATACATCAGGGAACAGCCCAACATCCTTCTCCTATGTATTTGTTCTAGAGACAGGGACAAGGACAAGAATCTAGTTGGAATTTCTATTCGGAGAACACCACAGCAGAGTAAGAATGTTGACTCAGATTCTTAATTGCAGCTACTGATTTATAAAAATATAGGATGGGCTGAGAAAAAGTTACTTACTCAATCTCAGTTTCTTATTATTATAAGAATAAATAATTATTTAATATTAATGATGCCATCTTAATTGCTTTTTCAGTTACTGTGAATATTAAAAATAATACTTGAATGAAACTTTAAAACTGGTAAGTACTGTATTTCACTATGATTGCCTGGAAAAAAAAAGACAAAAGAGTCAAAAGAGAATTTGGAATCATATATATTTTTTTTAATTTTTATTTATTTATTTTTAGAGAGGGAAGGGAGGGAGAAAGAGAGAGAGAGAAACATCAATGTGTGGGGTTGCCTCTCCTGTGGCATCCACTGGGGACCTGGCCCACAACCCAGGCATGTGCCCTGACTGGGAATAGAACCTGTGATGCTTTGGTTCACAGCCCGTGCTCAGTCCACTGAGCTACACCAGCCAGGGCTTGGAATCATATTTTATAATCTTGCCAAATGTGACATATGAAAGTTTTTGTGTGAGTAGAATAAAACATAAATAGAAGCAAATTAATATGTAGAATCTTCTTTAAAAATTTTAGGTAGTATAGGATACAAGATAAAAGAAGGTAAAGGAAATATTTCAGAAGATCTTAAACCTGAATAAAGTTGCTTTTGCAAAAGTTGTCATTCTTTTATGTCCAGATAAGCAGCACTGGGAGATGGACGTCAGGGTGTAATCTTTACTGATTACAATTTCAGGAAAACAAATGGGAGTCATGACCTTAGTTGGCCTGTATGTTTAATATTATTTGTTTTTTTATTTAAAATTAAGCATAGCAGTTTTTAAGAAAGTTGCAACAGATGTTTGAACTTCCAAATGCTTGACACTTGTTTTTGCTAAAAGTGTTAAATGCTTTGTTTTCAGGTAGTATGTTTGTGTATCTGAGAGAATGTTGCTTGTTCATTTATATTAGGTTGGCCAAAATGGTTCTTTGTGTTTTTTTTTATTTTTGGTAAGATGGCTCTAGTAGCATTTAGTTGTCTTTAACTTCATTCCAAATAATTTTGTTAGATTGTATTGTGACAGCTATCATATCAGCATGAATTAAAAAAATCAAAATTAGTGAATTTTTATAGCCATTTTAATATTGAAAGTAAAAGAAAATATACAATGTGTTCACATATAATGCTTTACTATTTCAAGAGAGGTAAAAACTAAAAAAAAAAAAAGGATCTGTGTAGTGTGTGGAGAAGGTTCTATGACTGATCAAATGTGTCAAAAGTGGTTTGTAAAGTTTTGTGTTGTAGATTTATCACTGAACACTGCTCCATGGTCTGGTAGACCCACTGGAGTTGGTAGCAATCAAATTAAGACATTAATTGACAACAATCAATGTTCTACCATGCAGGAGATAGCCGACATACTCAAAATATCCACATCAATAAAGTATTTGGTGAAAATGAAAAAAAATGTATATTTTATTTTCTGGAAAAAACTAAACAAACATTTTAGCTAACCCAATATTTACTTTCAGAAATGTAGTTGAATTCAGATATTAGTTTTCTTCTAAGGCATTTATTTTTTTCTCTCCTTAGCTTTCCTTAGCTTTCATTTTCTTTAATATTATCTAGTGGAATATACCACTCTTGGAATCACAAAGACCTTAGTTCAAGCTGGTTCCACCAGATTTAGAAATAATACCTTGATTAACTGACCCCCTTAAGTTGGTTTTTTCATCTATAAAATGAGAGAAATAATAGCACTACACTACAAAATTAGCCTGATAATTAAACAAGAGAATGAATGGGAACAATTAGCTGAAAATGTGTCACTATGTAATTAATCAATAAATGAGTTCAATCACTCTTATAAATATTGGCCTTTGCTTGGGGATTTAAAGTAAAATCTGGTACATCACGGTTTTGTGGCCTAGTGTGTAGCCGATATTCATAATCATTGTGAGATGTCAGATATTCTGCTGTTTTATCCCCAATACTGAAAGTGTTGAACATAGGTAAATGTATTCAATAATTGTTTGTTGAAGGAATTAATGAAATGAAAACATACATGAAAATACTGTCATAATATTCTACTTCATCTTACATGATGAAGGTATTATGGCAAATGGCAAATTAAATTTATTTAAGCAAGAATTAGAAACACAACAAATAAATAAATACCCTATTTAGATTTAAAATATGTTTTCCTAAAAATAGAGTCCTATCACTTTGTTATTACCATGTTATATGTATGTTGAATATCTATAATGATCCGGGAGAAAAATCATGAGATTCACTATGTAACATAGCTTACCCAATTTCTTAGGGCTCTTTTTCATGTTTCTTGTTATACATCTTACAAATCTTTTCTTCTATACATAAGCCCTTAATGACAATACAACCTAATCTTCTCCTCACATGCCAAGAATTTCTATATAATTTGTTGAGGACATGCAGTGGAACTTCTCCTCATTCCTTCATGTCTTGATACATCTTTACTTGTGCTCTTCTATGTTCCAGAGAATGAAATAAATCCTATGTTTAGATCAAGACACAATGACTCTTTTCTTCATCTCATGTATTATCTTGTCTGCTGTGATCCTGCTCTATCAATTGTCTTTTATTTCTATCTTTACATTTTCAATATGCTTATTACCAATTTATTCTTTAGTTTACTATAAAAATTTGCCTATATGCCTGTGTTATACTGAAAAAAGAAAAATAATCTACCTCATACTTTTTATCTCTTAAGTATTGCATTACCTTCTTTTTCCCCCATGATTTAAAAACTCTTAAAAGTTTTCTTGCTATGTGAGTTGTTACACTATTAGTAGTAGTGTAGTTACACTTAGCTTGTAATCCATTACACTGGTGTTATGACTCACCTTTCTGGTTCCTCACTCTCCCTCTCACACTCTCCAAATGCACTTGTTCCTCAGTTAGTTGTCTTTGGCTCACATCTGCTTTGTTATATGCTCCCTCTTATAGACTGCACTGGTTTTAATTATCATCCCAATATCTCTATGTCCTGAATCAAAATGTGCACTAGTTAACTGTCATTTCTTTTTAATCCTATCTAATTTTATTTCCTAAGTTTCATATTGTAAAAGTCTACTACCTGGATATGTGGATATGTATTTCACACCTAAAGCCAAAATTGATTATGCTTTCTATCTTTTCACACACATGAAAAGTATTATCTAGTTATTAATTCCCTCTCTTGTAAGCTTCCAGCATCAAATTCCCCCCCACCTCATTCTCATTCATTCTCTTTCTCTCTCTCTCCCTCTCTCTCTCCCTCTCTCTCACCAAACACACATTTTATTCAAGGGTATACTAATTGCTCTCATAATGCATTCTTAAAATCTGGAATAATCCCAAATATCTTTTGGTTTTGCAAACTAATCCTCTCTTTAAAGTTTGGTGATAACCAAGGTGATAACCCTCTCTTTAAAGCGAGGTGATAACCAAGTTTTATCACCTCTATGATCTATTATTTTCTGTCCATTCCTAAGGTTGTTTTCCTAGCCCAGGCTTACATTGCTTGGGTTATTGTTTTTACCACTCTCCCCACTATATTTCCATTTTCATACTTTTTTGTTGTGTCCCGAATGAATTCCAAAGTTACCATGTGAATCTGTAATTAACCCAGCTAAGTTGGTATCCCTATCTGAAAACCAATGAGAAAACACTAATTCTCAGGGAGTTTTAAATAATATAAAGTATATAATGCTAAACATGTGTCTATGTGTCTCAGGCAGTGTGTGTGTATGTGTATGTAGATAAAGATATATACATATGTATCTTTTGGCACACTGAATGTAACACATGTAGGCATTTGATATTCTTATCTGATGTTACTATCATAGAATAATTATTATCAATCAGCTACATAATCCTACAATTTATTTTCTGCATTTACATGGGCTTTATCTTCTACAATACAGTTTTAATTTTGTCCTCAACTTGTTGAAACTATTGAAAGGGTTTGCACTGTGTTATAGAATGATGTGAAAACATGTCAGTCTAAAATTACAGTCCTCTTTGATTTGATCTTCATCAATTATAAGCTTATCTACTTTTATATAGATTTTACTTACTGATTATTTGAGAGAGAGAGAGATGAATTTGTTGTTCCACTTATCTATGCATTTGTTGGTTGCATCTTGTTATGTGACCTGACTGGGGATCAAACCCAAAACCTTGGTGTATGAGGTTGACACCCTAACCAACTTAGCTACCTGGCCAGGACAGCTAATACCTTTAATTATTTCCCTCTAATTTTATTCACACTGAGTTATTTATTATCCTTTACTTGGTGTTATGTTTTGTCACTTCTAAGATTTTTTTTTTTTTGCCCCATACATGCCTTCGATTTAGAAATTGTACCAAAGTCTAAACAAGACCATTTAAAATGTTAAATAAATAAATAAAAACCTAAGATTACATTAGATATTGAACCTGAATTTTTATTACACCAAATTTGTGCCTTTACTGTGTGAATCTTTCTACATAATATTGTAGAGCACTTATTTAGAGTATAGTAAACATCAAAAACATATTGTATTAAATAAACTGTTGTATTCATGAGACTTTAATAAAAGCACAAATAAGTCATAATAAGCTACTATTTATATCACATCATATTTGATATAATATTTTTGACAAAATCATATATGATGTTATGTAATTTGATAATCATATATTTGATATTATATTTGATAAACATATATAATATATTTAATAAAATGTATATCTTGAAACTTGTAAAGACATATAAGTGACATTAAGATATAATTAATCTACACATTTCATTTAATAATCAATGTTTATTCATTGAGGAGTTATGTTTGATTATAAAATAAGAACTTCAGAGTTCTATAAGTAGCTGACTACAAAAATTTCCAGAATAATAAGTGTTGATTTTTACATATAACTTTAAAGGAAGACTTTAAATATATGAATTGAACTTTACAATGAAAGAATAAGGTACTTTTAAAATGGTCCTTGAACAGTAAAAATAAATTAATAAATATTTTTGTCAGATTATAAAATTAGCATGGTCTTTGTAGAAATGTTGGGAGAAAGGAGGGAATGGAAAGAAGAAAGTAAAAGTCACCAGAAATCTCATGAGTCAGATAAACCTACAGTGACATTTTGGTTTCTGTGACTGCCCATGTCTCTTCTCTTTATCTCTTCATCTTTTTATCTCTCTTCCTTTGTTTATGTCACTTTCCCTCATCAAACAGATGCCAACATACACACACACACACATAGATGCACACACAGACATGAAATTATGGAACTAATGTAGTAGTTCCATAAGGTGTGACTATAGCAAAGCATGAAAAATGCCATGTCAAGAGATTTTGGAGACACAGAGAAGGAAGTTTATGTGCCTCCTAAAGGATTTAGTTCTATCCCATGGACACAGGTGGAAAATATTTTTATTCTTCTGTCAGAGAGGTATTTCAAAACTCCCATTTTTGTTTTTGAAAAAAAAAATAAAAGGATTTTGCCATAGCCTGGATAACGAATCAAAAATGAACAGCTGTGACTGTTGGCAGGCAGCCAAGTCAAAAAGTTGTCATTGCAAAGTGGATTAGAAATAATGAAAACCTGGAAAAAAGCAGAGTCAATAGCAGTGAGGATGGCAGGTGGGAAGCACATTTGTGAATTTATAAAGTTAGACCTGATGGTATTAGGTAGCAGTTAAATGTGATTTTAAGGAATATAAGGGAATAATGATAATTTCTAGAGATCTGGAGCAGTTGACCAAGTAGATGGTAATGCCATTTCTTGAGATAGGGTGCAGAGAAGAGGAAAGAGGATGATGAGATCACTTCTGAACTGATTCAATTTGATGTGCCTATGAGAAATGTAAGTGATGATATCCACTATGAATTTGGATGTTTGGGTCTGTAGTTTATGTCTGAATCATAGAAAGACTATACGAACACATAAATACACAGGATATTTTGTACTATGAAATATCTCCAGAAAAAGTCCAGCCATTGTTAATAGAACAAGAATGGTTTGCATGACATTGATATAACCTGGCAGCCAAGGAGAGTGGACTGGAATGTGCATGTGTGAACAATGAAGACTTCATTGTACTAGTCAGTGGGGGTGGTAGATGCCACTGAGTGAGAGCATGTGTACTGTGTGGCCTTCACATTCAAAATGACTGAGGAAGTAGAACAATGAATCTGCATCAAATTTTGTTTAAGCTTAAACATTACTCCATGGAAACAATTCAATTGATTAATAAGGCCACAGCTATGGGCAATTGGTGATTGGCAGCTTCATCATGACAATGGGCCTGCTCATGTATCATGTCTCGTGCAAGGTGTTTTTGGCCAAACGTCAAATCGGCCAGATGCCTCAGCTTCTCTGCGGCCCAGATTTAGCATCCTTCAACTTCTGGCTTTTCCTCAAACTAAAATCACCTCGAAAGGGAAGAGATTTCAGACCATCAATGATATTCAGGAAAATATGACAGGGCAGCTGATGGCAATTGGGAGAATTGTGTGAGGTGCCAAGGTGCCTGCTTTGAAGGGGACTGAGGCATCATTTTCCTATGTACAATGTTTCTTGTATCTTGTATCTTCTTTAATAAATGTCTGTATTTTTCATACTACATGACTGGATACCTTCTGGATAGAACTTGTATATTCAGGAATGCACATAACCAAAGAATATTTTTTCACAATAGCTCTTTTAGTTCGAATAGTGAAATCTAAATAGTAGAATACCTTTCATCTTAGCACTTAGGTATGTGTGTCTGAAGGGGGGATGTGGGTAATAGTTTACCTACTTTTGTTTTAACTCCAGATGTTTATATTACAGAATTCTTTCAAGAATATATTTCAATAATCTATACTTATTTTGTTGCAATTATAAAATTTATTTATCTCTTACCTGAAAAAATGTAGTATTTAACACAAAAGTGTTTGGTTAAAATAAAATATTTTAATGTCTTTAAAATGGTCTTAAATTGCAATTAGAAATTTATGCATGATGTTTTTGTTGATTTGAATACTTCCTTCACAAAATTAGTACTATACACTTAGTTATCTGTTTGTAATCGATTAAACTTATAACCATTACTCACAGTCAATTTTCACTTTAAGCCACAAAATCTATTAAAAGCATGAGCAATTTTCTCTAAGCTTTAAAATAATTAAAATGTATACTTTGTTTATCAAATAAAAATATCTTAAGTCCATTTTTGAATTAATGATTTTATAATATGTCCTAAATGAACTCCATTTAAATGAATTTATGGTAACATAAGAACAATGACCTGGCTGGTGTGGCTCAGTGAACTGAGTGCCAGCCTGTGAACCAAAGGGTTGCCAGTTTGACTCCCAGTCAGGGCACAAGCCTGGATTGCAGGCCAGGTCTCCAATAGGGGACGCTGGAGAGGCAACCACACATTGATGTTTCTCTCCCTCTCTCTCTCCCTTCCCTTCTCTAAAAATAAGTAAATAATTAAAATCATTAAAAAATAACAATTAGAAGAACTACACACCTGTTCATTGCTTGTAAATGTATTTTTCTTTACAAGTAATGGTAATTTAAAAATATTATATATGTTTCATATACTTATAGAAAAGTATGCAGATTTACATTGATTATTACATTTTGACAAATTGAACATACCCAGGGACCCAACACACTTGTCAATAAACAGAACACTTTGTTTTTATTTTGAAAAATAATTATATTTTAATTTAATGTATTTTTAAAATTTTATCATATTATGCCAATATTTTTAAGGGCAAGAACACTTCTTTCAGGGATAATCAAGGATCGTTCCACTTAGAAAACCTTGTGAAAAGGACAAAATCTGAAGCAGGGTTAGAAAGAAAACTACCTAACATCCTGTATTTCATCATTTTGGCTTGTCCCTTCATTCCCTTCTTATTTCCATTGCACCTTTGAAACTTATTTGTCTTATTCAGTGACAGTGTAATGGAAATTAATAGGAACTAATGTTAGAAAGGTAGGGAGGAAAACAGTTTTGCAGACTTGTATATATCCCTATAAAAAGTGTAAAATGTTTGACATTTGAGGATAACCATTTTAAGGTTTGAGCAGGAACCATAAAGAAATAGTTTAGGAAGGTGAATTAGATGGAATAGTGTTATACAGATTAAGCTGAATACAGGAGCTTTGATACAAAAATTGTCCAATTAAGAAGTTTTTGGAATTATCTAAGGACAAAATAAAAAATATACATATAAGCAGTGTAGGCTCAAACATCTCCTTTAGCCTTGTATCTGTGTTTCCCTTCCTCTTTCTAGTCCTTTTCTCTCCTGTTACACCAATCTTATTTAAAGTATGACTAATGCTTTCAAAGCTTACCTGAAAAATTAGTACCTATCTTTAAGCTGAAATTCCATCTTCTCTCTGTTGCATTCTCACTACTAAATATTTGTCTCCATTTAGCAGTTACTAAATTGAATATTTAAATTATTTTTTATCATGTGCCCAGATCCCCTCAGCAGGTCTTTGAAGAGAGGAGATGTTTATTATCTTTGTTTTCCTAGGCCATTTGCATGGAGTATTTTGCATGGTAGGAAAGTTCTTCAATGAAAATTTTATTCAAATTAATTAAATACTATAATATTAGGTAGGCTAGAATAAGATTAAAGAAAAAAAGAGGGAAGGAAAAGAAGGAGAAATGGAGGAAGGCATTAATGCTTGGCTGGATAAAGGTACAAATGGAACTTGGATATTGTTGGTGGCATGTGGTCATGTAAGGTAGTGCGTACTATTGAAAAATACTGGTGACATATCCATATACAATTTTAATGTACCATCAAAATTTTAAAAATTCGTTCACTACAATATG
>PVIA01012333.1:0-38430 GCA_004024845.1 Tonatia bakeri
AGTGGGATTTGAATCCTCACTACTCCACTGAGTGCCCTTGAGCAGGGTATGTCACTGGGCTGGGCTGGGGCTCAGTCACATGTAAATGAGGAAGATCTCAATACAAGTAAATCTCCCAGGACAATGGCTGACCCTTAGGCAGCAGCCAGTAATAGGAGCTGTGTTTGGTATTATGCAAAGTCTAGCTAAATTCATCTTTCCCTCTGCTAGATTCCCAAAGTACTTCCAATAACTCTATTAGAAAGCTCGCCAGAATATGCCTAACAGTTCTACTCGCATTCACTTTAGCCCGAGCTCCCTGATGGATTCGGTGGTTGAGCCTTGCGTGGGGGGGGGGGGGGGGGGGGGGGGGGGGGGGGGGGGGGGGGGGGGGGGGTGGAGTGAGGGAAAGGTCCGCGGGTGCGGGAAGGATGAGAAGTGACTGGGTCACCGTGTTGACCACTGCGCACAATAAGCCACGGAGACCACCGTTTGCAAAGGTTCCCTGGCTCAGCCACCCTGAGAAACGGGGCGCGGGAAACGGGGCGCGGGGAACAGAGGGAGGGAGTGAGGAGGGGGAGCACTGCTCCCTGCGGCTCTGTCTGCTCTCCCGTTTCCACCGGTTCAGGCGGACTGCACAGGAAGTTAATTCTCCTGTACTTCTGGGTGTCTTCAGGAAGCCAAATCTCCTGCCCCAGGGGTTAGGTGCTGCATCTGACCCCACGTGTCAGAGGCACCCAGCAACTCTGGGCGAATGCTGGTTACCTGGCTACGCAACGTGGTTGGCCAGTATTCTGCAACAAGGACTTAGTGGGCTCCAGGCAGCAAAAGTCCTGCAAAGTGCAAGGTTAAGTTCTATCAGGGAACTTTTACTAGGGACTTTCAAGGGGCTGCTGATGGCCTGGACTTACAGGGCAGACAAGGCCGGTGGGCTCCAGGGGGTGGGTAAGGTGTATTTTATATTTTCTCCTATTTTATAAAGATAATAAGTCCTGCTAGGGCAGAACTCTGTATGGTCCTCTAACCTATAATGCAACATGCTGTATTTTAGGTGCGTTTCACCTTAAGGTACTGACTTCAAAGACAGTGAGCAGGGAAGGGCAGGGGGAGGGCTGTGCAGGACCAGAGACCAGTCTGCAGTTACCACAGAGCATGCTGAACTGGGGTCTGGAGAGAGGCAGAGACCTGGGGGGGCTCACGTGCGTGGGACACAGCAACCAAGGGGGCACTAAAACGTCCAGTGCAGAACATCCCGGCTGCATGGGGAGTGAGCAACACATGCATCCCAGCCAGGGGCTGATGGGAGACAAGACCCAGGTCCCAGAAATGGGCACAGAGTGTAAGAGATCCAGCCCTGGTTCAAAACAGGGTTCAGTCCCCCACAGGAAACTGAAATAAACACGGGGACGCTGAGGGCCAAGCCCTCCCAGCCCGGCTGGATGAGCACGGCAGGTGGGACAGACGGAGGAAGGCGTCGGTAGCGTTTCTATTCCTAACAGTCATAATGGGAAACCAATATTTATTACACACACTATTTTTTCTATATCATGCTACTGAAGTTTTCCGACAACTCTCTTAGAAACTATTATTTCTGTTTGACAGAGAAGGACCTCCAGAGTCGGGAGAGGTAAGCAACCAGCCAGGCTAAAGCAGTGCGGAAAGCAGGGCCTGGGGTACCATGTGGGCGGGGCGGGGCGGGGCGGGGGTTGGGGCCCGACCAGCGCAGGCGCACACCGTCAGCCGCCCTCGAGAACCTGAATGAAGTGAGACCGCCCACGTTCTCAGCAGAGTTCCAGTCGTGGGGCGAGCCCTTGGCGAACATGATCCATCATCGTTACCGCAGTGGCATTGTGTCGGATGCAGAACTATTACCTGGAGCAGTGGCAGTCACGGCGGCAGCACGGGCAGGCACCCCGGGCTTGGGGTCGGCTCACGAGGCCTGTGGACCCCCGGGTCCTCCGGAGAGGGCGGAGGAGACGGGGACTGTGCAAGGACAAGGGGCCCGGCGGCCGGGGTGACAGATGATGGGAACCTAGCCCTTTCCACAAACGGAATGGAAAGGCAACAAAGAATAGGAGTGGGAAGCGTGGACTTTAGAATTACAAAGGCCTGTGTCCTGTTATTTATTAGCGTGAGGCCTTGAGGAAGTTACTCAACAGATGTGAGTTTCAAACAGCTCGCATCTGCGCCGCACAGGGGAGGGCCCGGCCTGCTACCGGTTCTGCAGGGGCTTGGAGGACTAGCTCCGCCTCGCTGTCATGCTTGTCCACTCCAAAACACCAACCACACAAAAACGAACATCATCCCAGCACACAGCTCCTTTACATTTCCACACAGCAAGGCAAGTTCATCGCTGGGAGTGTGGCTGCTCTGTCGGCTGATACAATTTGTCACCCACACCCACCTGCCACTGCAGCAGCCCCCTGAGCTGGAGCGCGACTGCAGAGACGTGTGTGACGTGCCATTTCCGTCACCCGAGTCCACACGGCTCCAGCAGGCATTCCTGTGTTAGTCATTTGTCTGGAGCTATTTTGATTGGACAAGGAGGAGGAAAATTTGAAGAGAGGGCTTACTCTCCCCTCCCCCCAAAGCAGGTCAGTTTGAGAGAGAGAGAGGAAAAGCACAGGACTGCCACCTCTGGCCAGCTTCTCTGGGACTGAGAAAATGTCAAGGAAACCTGGCAGTTGCCCGCCAACGGTCCTCACGGGACTGTCTGACCTTTGTTTTCACTCCCACGACCTCCAGTGGCCCCCCCATGCGGTTGACACCGGCCTCGTGATGACCACACGGAGAAGCAGTGGGCGGCCTGCAGCCGCATTTGCTTCGGGCCTCAACGCTAATATGCTTTTTATCCTGTTAGATGGAGGGACGCACACAGAGGCGGGAGAAGGCAGTCTCTGCCTGCAGCACACCACCCTCGCCGCTGCAGACGGTCTCTGCTTCTTTTCGCCCAGGGCTTCCCCCACGCGCCCTTGCACACCTCTGATTGTCTGTAAGCACCAGCCCCTTCCAGCGAGAGGCCACTTGCTCGTGCTCCCTTGTGTCGTGGAGCACAAGGTCAATGCTGCTGGAACTCTGCACAAAGGAATCTCAAGAATGGCGGTTTGAGACATCTGATCAGTGCGCTCTAATTATTCCACTGTGGTTGTGCAGACTGAATGTCTGTGTTCCCCAGATTCACATGGTGCAGCCTAAATCCCCAGCTCCATGGGACTGGGAGGGGGGCCTTTGGGAGGGGATTAGGTGATGGGCGGAGACCTCAGGAAGGGGGTTAGTGTCCTCCTAGGAAGGGACGGGAGAGAGATGGTCTTTCTCTCAGCCACGTGAGGACACAGCAAGAAGGTGACTATTTATAAGCCAGAAAGAAGGACCTCGCCAGACACCAGCTCTACTGGCGCCTTGACCTTGAACATCCCAGCCTCCAGAACTGTGAGAGGTCAGGGTTTGCCATTTAAGCTGCCCCATCTGCAGTATTTTGAGGGACCAGACCGGGATGAGTGAGACAGTGGTAAAATACGTAGAATAAAATCCACCAGTCAAACCATGTTTGTGCATGCATTTCGATGGCACCGAGTACCTCCTGCTGTTGTGCGTCGACACTACCTGTCTCTAACGTCTTCTTCACTCTCAGCTGAAACTCTGCCCATTGAATAATAGCCACCCCTCATCACCGGCACCCCCTCAGCCCCTGGTAGTCATGCTCCGCCTCCTGCGTCTGAGCTGGACCACTGCTGCATCTCACACACAGGTCCGAGGTCGGATGTGCAGTCATGCAGCGGCATCTGTCCTGTGTTGGGCTCACTTTGCTCAGCACGACACCTTCCAGGCTCCTCCCTGTTGCCGCAGCTATCAGAGTCCCCCTCCTTTTTAAGGCTGAATAAAATCCTGTCACATATATTGTTTTTTGTGAACAATGTCGCTGTGAATGTGGGTGTGCCCATACCTGCCCCATTCCTGCTTTCCACTCTTTTGGACGTATACCTAGAAGGGGAGGTGCGGGGTCCGTGGTGCATGTAGGGTTAACTTCCGAGGAGCTGCCGTCACATTTCCCATAGCGGTGACACCGTTGCCCAAGGGTTCCGAGGCCCCTTCATTCTCACCAACACCTCTTATCCTGTCTCATTTTTATAACAGCCATAATAGTGGGTGTGAATAAAATAAAGTTCCTGGCCTACGTTTCCAAATGTCCTTACAAAAGGTTTGGGATTCACCACTGACAGTTTTATAGCAAAAAATATATTTTATAGGGCTCTTAATAGGGTGCCCTCTTACTTATGTATGTGAATCGTTAAAGAACTAGGCAGGATAGATGAACAAGAGAAACGGGCTCAGAGACAGACAATAGTGAAGCGCACAGAATTCCATGCATAGTGGGACTAAGTATACAGAAGAGGGAAGAAAACAGCCTCTTTTCTCTTTCTAACATGGACAATCAATAGATGGTAGCGCTATTTACCAAGGCAAGGAAGTCAGGGTGAGCGGGACTGTCCTGGGGAAAGGGAATTACAGTAAAAAGTGCTGTGCACCTGCCCCATATGCAGCCGAGCCTGGCAAGCAGTTGGCAGCTGTAGAAGAGGGGGAGATATGAGGGTCACCAGCCTTCGGTGAGGCCACTGACCTCATCTGTGTTAGGCTGAGAAGGGACCACAAACGATGCACCAGTAGCTGAGTTGGGGGCAAAGGAGGAGACGAATAAGAAATGATTGTAGAATTCAGAGAAATGTCCATGGAAACCAGGCAAAGAAAGATTTTGGCCCCCAGTGTGGAAGCTGCAGACAAACTGGAGAGACAGCAGTGCAAGCTGCCTGGTAGACGGGGCCCGGAGGCCTAGAGCAGTTTCAGCCGAGAGGTGGGGCGGGCATGCTTAGGGCTGTGGAGAAAGCGGAGAAAGCAAACGCAGCACAGTCTTTCCAGAAGCTTGGAAGTCAGTAGAAGGAGAAATTCAGGGCCGCAGCTCGAGAAATGCACTTTTTAGTTTTTTTAAGCTGACAAAGGCTTGAGTCTGTTTACAGGCTGAAGGGAAGGGGCTAAAGGAGAGGAAAAGGGCAGAGGCACAGGAAAGAGAAGAGACAGCCGAGAGCTCAGGTCTGGGAGGGGGGTGCCGGCGGGATGGTCCTGAGCACGGGTGGCTGGCCTGGGTCAGGGCGTGGACCCTGTCTGCGGGGGCCAGGGCAAGGGGCCAGGGCGTAACATGCACACCCGTGTTTATTGCAGAGGGGAAGGGCAGGAAGTGAGGAGCATTCATGCTTGCCAGGGCCTCTGTGAAACAGGAAGTAAGGACATCTACTGAGTGAGGGTGATATTTCAGAATATTAACATAGCAGAACGGTGCAGGTAATATGGAATGAGAGCAGTGTTACAAGGACCAACAGGGAACCCCTACGTCATGTCATCCAGGTGGGAGACTACACAGGACTCCGTGGAGTGACGGCTGTGTGGGTAGAAAATGATGACAGAAGGCATGCTTTCCCCGTTCGTGTCCTTCTGAAAGTTAGAAGCCTTAATTTTCTTCTGATGAACGAATCCTGACAATGCCCAGGCTGGAGGAATGGCCATGTGATCTGTTTAAGAATACCTAGAGTGAATTTCAGGGGAATTTCAGGGGAAAAGGGGAAGGGTTTACAGGAACAAGTATAAAGGACACATGGATAAAAACTAGGGGCCGATGGAAATGGGAGGGAGATGGGGAGGGCTGGGTGGGAGGGCTGGGATGGGAGTAAAAGATAGAAAATTGTACTGCAACAACAATTAAAATAAAATTTTTAAAAAAAGAATAGCTAGAGTAGAACAAAGCATCCTTCAAGCAACAGGGCCCCTCACAGCAAGGTGTCGTGGAACAGGGAGGACTACCAGAAGTAAGTGGCCCACCTACTTCAGTCTTTGAGGCCAGTGCCTTCAAACACACGTGCATTGGCACACACACACTCTCGTGTGTGCGCCTGTGCACAGGAAGCAGAACTGACTTGAGAGGAACTAGGGTACAGGTATGAAGAAACTAACCAAAAACCTCATGCAAATCAGAAATAAAGATCAAGATTTTACATGATTCACTTTCTGACTGGTAAAATCTATGTAAAATTTACCATCTTCAGTGTATAATTCAGTGGCATCACATCGTTGACATCGTCTCCGTAGTTTATAAGCCCAAATTGAAGTCCGACACCCTTTAAATGATGCCTTATTACTCCTCCTCCCGGCCCCCGAAAACTACTATTCTACTCTCTGTCCCTATGCATTTGGAATAGTCAAATTCATAGAGTTTGAAATTTAAAAAAAAATCATGTTTATGCTTTTGTGTCTGATTTATTTCACCCCGCATAATGTCTTCAAGGTTCATCATGTTGTACCATGTGTCCAGATTTTATTCCTTTGTAAGGCTGGACAATATTCCAGTGTGTGTGTGTGTGTGTGTGTGTGTGTGTATGAGAGAGAGAGAGAGAGATACCACATTTTGTGTTGTACCCATTTATCCACCAAAGGACATTTAGGTTGTTTCCACTTTTTGGTTACTGTGGAAAATGTTGCTACGAACATGTGTGTACAAATATCCATTCTAGTCCCTGCTTCCAATTCTTCTGAATACATCCCTAGAATTGTGATAGTAATTGGGTGTCCCACTTCGCTTGAAAAAGTAGAAATCCGGTAGTCTGGGCCCATGTTCTAACGTGTTCAGAAACGGCTGTGGCCAAGGAGGAGTCCCCCGCAGACGGGGTCAGGGCTCACCGCAGTCTCCTGCACTGCCTGATGTTAGATCTGGAATGTAAACTGGCATCCACTTGTCCACTCATTTGTCCACTCTGGGAGGTCGTGGTGTTATGCACGTGAATTATTAAACACTGTCACTGGACAATTTGCTCCAGGCTTTTTGGGAAAAGGATGAAGCAGAAAATAGACCTGGCCAATCCTGTTTGGGAAAACTAAACTGGATGTGAGTTCAACCTTCCTTAACACTGACAGCAGTTCAAACCGAAAGGCGAGGCTCTGTCTGATTCAGTGCTTTTCTCTAAATCGGGGTAGGAATCCTGAGGGGCAGTAAGAACGATAACAGTGTTATAGTTCCTATGAAATCCTCTCATTTGGAATAGGCTTCCCAGAGAATGGCTGCACAGGTCCAGTTTCGAGAGAGTGAGAGAATACTGGCAAGCAAAGATATTAGGCCTGTAAACAAATAGGGGATAGGGATGGAGGCGATGGTGGTGTTGGTGGCGGTATTGGGGGTGTTGGGGGTGGTGATGGTGGTGGTGGTGGTCATGGTGATGGCACAATGGTGGTGATGGTGGTGGTAATGAATTCTTCTGGGAGTACAGGGAGGTTCACAGAGGAGCAGGGTTTAAGTTGGGCCTTGATTGATTCACCAGGCAAATTGGCAGGGCCTTCCATAGTGAAGGTAGCATGTGACAGCACACCAAACCTTGAAAGTGCATGTCAGAGAGATGCAAATAATGCATCATTGCTGATGCATTTGGTAAGTAGGGAGCACTGGAGACAGAGGTGCAGAAGGGTGGGGGCGGAAGAACAGCGACGGGTTGGAAGAGGGCCAGGGAGTCGGTGAGGGCGGGGGTGTAAGGCACAGTGGGAAAGAACAACTACTGGGGAGGCTGGGAAGACAGTGTAGAACAGACTGTTATGGAGCTGTGGCTTGTCAGCTTTTTAGAGGGTATGGTCCCCTTTAAGAACAGATCATTTCTGAGGGCCCACCTCCAGAAATTAATGGAGATCACAAATATCCTGAAGCCCACACATTGCTCTCCCTAGGGACTCTCAGGTCCCGATAAGAACCCAAAACAGTGCTTCCCACCCTGGAGCCCCCAGAAGGAGCTGCTGAGTGAGAGGCGGTGAGCTGGGGTCCTGACCACTTCTTCCCCCAGGCACCCGAAGGCAGCAGCGACCAACATGTGGTCACACCAGGAACCCATTCTGGTGAGGTGTGGCCCACGGCAGGTTTCTAGGCAGGAGAGTGAAACGATCAGTCCTGCTTTAAGAAGACAACTCCGGCAGCCATGCCAAGAGCAGACAACCGGAGGGGTGTAAAGGCCGTCGAGGATTCCCATGTGGCCTGGGTGGTGCGGGCAGAAAAGAGGGGACTCTGGAGACTTTAGAAGATCAAACCAAAGAAGCTGGTGCCCATGTCAGCTTCAGGATGCCCGCCCTGCAGGAGCTGCAGGGGTCCACAGGGTGAGAAAGAGGAGGTGGTGGAGGGGGCGTCTGGAGGACCTCAGAGACATTTGTGTAGACTGTTCATTGCACAAGTGAGGTCCTGCTGGTATGAGCAAAATAACCAACAGCATAATGTCCCTGACACTCAGGTTGCTTTAAAAAAGGTGGGCATGATAAAAATCAGGTACATCTCCTATTCACTCTGAGGTTCAAAGATTTTAGCCGAACCCCACAAAAGGCACACTGAGAAGCAATGGCCTCGAATAAAGTGTAGTTGCGACTTATTCAAAAGTTCGATAAATAGATTTCCATTTTTGGTATTTGATGTCTTTACAAACACTGGCTTGTAAGTATAAAGGTAGGCTTTTCCTCCCTTCGTCATCATATTTGAGCTTTATCTGATCAGAAGGGTGGGGTTCATAAGCCACAACAACCACGAAGCCACATGAGCAGGTGCGCAGCATGCTAAAGTCCGTGAAGTGTGCAGTAGAGCGAGTGTGGACTGACTGGGTTACATTCCGTGCCCTTGAACTTGGTGCAGTGGACATTAATAGTCTAATTACTGACAAGCCACCAAGCTTCTCTGCTGCATTATTTTCATTTGTCACCGCAGAGGTAGCATAGGCATGGTTTAAAAAAACAACTGTTGAGGGGATTTCCTACCTCTTTCCTCTTTTACTCTCTACAACAGAGATTGAGAGAGTTTATTTTTCATAGTGATTGTATGGGTACCTTGAATTCTTTTTCTTGACTGGAATCAAAACACCCTACGACTTCCTTGAACGGTGGCAATTAAGAACTCAGGGGGCCTTCCAGGGGCAGACGGCTGAGGAGGAAGGTGGGGAGGGCAGCACAGCCCCTGGCGTTGAGCCCCCTTTACTGTGACCTGAACCACGCAGTCACACCTGCTATGCACAGGTCACGGAGGACTGTGCAATCGCGCAGGGGTCGGCGGGGAAGGTGCACACGACAGCCAGAGCCCGGCTCACCTCTCGCCCACTGCTCTCGGAGGGGGACACCAAGACACTTGGGGGAGATGCCTAGCGCACCGGTGACAGCAAGGAGCAGAGCAGTGCAGACGGACACCTCTGCCCAGCTGACCCAGCTGCCCCCACCCCTGAGATGCGAGAGCTGGAGAAGGAGGGGACATCACACCTCCCTGGCCAGGGCTCATGTGCAGGCCGCTGTGGTCACAGGCCCAGAAGCCCACGTCCTGTCGAAAAAGACTTCAGAAAAATCTAGAGCCTTTAAAATCAAATATGGGTGTAATTATCGCCTCCACCTCTGGATTTTCCAAATTGATGACACTAGGCAGTGGTAGAAAACAAATTTTCATTAAGTATTTGAACTCTTAGTCCTAAAATAATTTCATCCAGGCCTCAAGATGGGATTCATTTCCATCAAAAAGTCTTGGTATTGCTGGTACAGCAAATTTCCCACACAGACTCTCTTAGAAGCAGTTAGATACGAGACCCACATGTATAAACACGGAGCACGAAACTAGTGATGGTCTGGTCAAGGTGTCGGCGGAACTGTGGTTTCACTGCCATGGGAACTGGCTCGGCTCCCCTGGTCTCTGGTCCGGTCTACAGTGTAACCTGAAATCCCACCAGGGTCATAGCCACTCACACAAATGAAGATCTGTTTTCTTTTTCAAGAAAAAGAGGACAGAGAAAGTTTAATTTGCTTAATTCTTGCATCTTTATATTCTCCATATTGGAACTTTATGTATTAAAATATGGAGGATTGTGGGGGGGGCCTCCTCCCGCAGGGCCCCCCAGCTGCCACAGATGAGAATAAGTCTACCAAGACATGATCTGCTTGGGGAGGAAAGGTGGCGGATCTCTCAAAGGAGAAGGGCCAAGAGCCTGTTCCTCAATGGCCTTTCATTGGGTTCATTTACAAAGGAATTCAGGTAAAGCTCATTCATCGTTACCAGGAAGTAAGGATCAAACAATAGATAACAAGGAACTCTGAGGGCCTATTTTGAGTCAGGGTCAGATAGCTAAAGAGCTGTAAAACTTTGAGGAACAAACTTACTTCTTGTTTGGACCCTTATCATTTAATTGAGAGCATTCTAAACAAAGCAGGTTTCACAGGATTTTACATATTCTTTCTTAGGCCTGATCACCCGGGGAACCGCCCTTTCCAGCACAGGGCTGCACCACCTTCTGTCATTGTTTCAGGCTTAAGTGGAGCAAGGGAAGTAAGGCAGCCAAGAGATTAGGAGATTTTCTCACAGACAATGAGGACTCAGGCTTTGTCAAAGCCAAGGGGTGAGGGTCCATCACCCCCTTTTTCTGTAGCCCCCAAAGTCCTTCCTTGGGGGCCTCCCACGTGATTGTGCCTGTCTTAGGTTGTTCCCCCCTTGGGGAACCTTACCCGTCATTGGCTAACCGATTGAGCATTGGGGGCCAGGCAGGGTGAAGTAAAAGGAGCAGAAGCAGTGCTCCTGCCAGGGAGATAAGCTTTTGTCTCCTCGGTGACTTACAGTCCAAGGTTGCTCCCTCAGCCTTAGTCTTGGTGGGGATTACAGCTTCTGATACCAGGCAGGGCGGTTCCCAACAGAGGATGATATAAGGAGAGTGTGTGTGTGTGTGGGGGGGGGTATTTTAAAATAAGGACTTAGTAATATCTTATGAAATATGGGCAATTACAGTGATGTCTTTTTCCTGACTATTCAAGATTTATGTATTGCATGTTTCACCCAGAAAGTCAGGATATTTTACTCTTGTTTTGATGTGACAGATATGGTCCTTGGTTAATCCTGGTAAAATGGAGGGTCACGTGTCAGGCACAAATCCACGGAGAGACTCAGGGAAAAGGTGGCTGAGAGGGAATCTGAAATACTAATGAAGATGGGGATAACTCTGAAATCGAAATCTGCAAAAAAAAAAAAATCCAAAACTGTCATTTCAGTGAACCATGTCAATCTTCTTTCCCAATATAGCTAAATTCATAGTTAAAAGCAAATCGAAAATAGAGATACATGTTAAGTTTTGGTAGAAACTTTTAAAAATAGAATCGTACATGTTTCTTACCAGCATATTTGGGAAGTAGGTTGTTCTGATAAAACGAATTTTCCAGTTTAATGGCAATAGGAAAACTCGTTTGTTCTGACCTGAGTAGGGGAGAGCGAGGGTAGAACAGGCGAGTGTGCCGTCTTGCCCGAGCAGTAAGTCAGCCACAGTAAGTGACTCTGGATCTCAGCATGCTAAGGGTTTTCCTTTCTCCCTTCACTGAGTCATTTATTTAACTAATACTCACTGTACACCTGCTACGTGCCGGCGGGTACTATTCTGGAAAAATGCTGTCTGTGGTGGCCACGGTGCCACAGAAGACATACAGAGGGCAGCGCCCATCATGGGGAGGTTCCAGGTCATACCTTGGAAATTGCTCCTAACATCCCTGTCACCTTGTTCTGTAACACGACGGCCCTTTTGCCCCAAAGTCTGCAAAGTCTTCCCTCCGCATGCTCTTAAAATCTGCCTGATTAAAGTGTCGGGTTAGTCACACTGTCCTGAAGTGCCAGACAGTTGACCTGAGTGCAGCCAGCAGAACCCACTCGGGGCCCAGCAGTCCTCCCGGCTGTGGCCGTGTGGAAGCCGTCTCTGGCAGGAAGGACTGGCAGCGAGGTGAGGACAGCAGACTCCGGAGCCAGGCCAACCTGGCCTTGGAGGCAGCTCCCTTCGCCTTCATGCCCTTTCCTAGAGAAGGGAACACTGACCACCCTACAGTTATTCTGAAAACGCAAGAGGATAATTCATTCTGCAAACACTCACCAAGTGCTTTATGTTGAGAGCGACACAGGAGGACCCCTGGAGGGCCCCAGACGGTGGGAGTAGCATAGTTAGAGAGGAGCTTTGGGGATGCCGCCTGGCTGCCGCGGGGAACACGGGGGAGGGAGGGACCCCAGTTAGGGATGTTACTATTCAGCAGCAAGTGCTGCCTTCACTGGAGCAGAGACAGTGAGGGCGAAGAGAAGGACATGGGTGTGAGCATTAAGGAATTATGACGGTAGTGTCAATGGCAAGGAGTGACAGGCTGCACGTGGACAGTGAGAGTGGAAGGAAGAAAAAGCATGGCTAGGACTCCTTCTTGGGTGTCTGACTGGCTGGTGGTGCAGTGAACCGGGCAAGAGAACCCTGGAGAAGCAGCATGTCTGGTGGAAAAGGTGATAATTCCATTCCCCATGGGACAGTCTGCATGCCTGGGGGACACCTGGCAGAGACCACGCCACGTGGTGAGAAACGCAGGTCGGGAGATCACGCAGGGGAGGGGACACAGAGTTGAAGCTGGGAGCTGGTGGCCGTGGCCTCACAGCCCTGGATGGTCACGCTCACCTCTGCTTCCCCCTCAGGCCGGGAACGCCCCCGGCTCAGGAACCACAAGCCCTCCACATGGGCACAGGCCTCATGAGGGACTGTCTCCCGACTACGAGCATTCCCTGGAGGAACCATGAGCTCCTGCTCCCCCGCTCTGTTTCCCAAATGCTGTTCAAGAAGACTCGACTGTTTCGCTCTCAGCGGTTTGTGTACTCACTTGCCACTGGTTTCTTAGAACGTCAAATTGCTCACTTCCCACCTGTCAGGATGGCTGCTGCCACACTGACAGACAGGTGCTGGCCTGGGCGGAGAAGCGGGGGCCCCTGCCCCAGGGTGGGTGTGGAGGGCGGGGATGCAGATCCCTCAGGGCAGCCACTGGGAAAAGCAGTGCGGAGTTCCCTCAAAAACTGAAAACAGAACTGCCTCTTGACCCAGCGATTCCAGGTTCCTAGGGTGACCACAAGCGATAACCATGTTGGCTTGTCCGTTTTCCTTCTGCAGAACTTTGCTGACTCTGACAAGTCAGTGACAGGTGGGGGCCAGGAAGACAGTGATAGAGCAGGGCCTGCTCTGTTCTCAGGAAAACAGCTCGGGACCTCCTTGGTCATGCCGGCGCCTGGGCTGTCCTGTTTTTAGGGAAATAGCACCAGAGGGACCAAACCTCATTGGTCCCTCTGCCCCCCATCCTTTCTGCCGAACTGTCACTTGTACACTTGCAATTTCTTTAAAGTGATCATATGTATATTCCTATTCTTGTGCCACCATCCGATCCCGCACATTGAGTTGTCACGCGGAAAGACACACCTGTACTCTCTCCCCCACTTTCAGCGCCGAGCTGCTGAAAATCTGAGCCTTTCTAACTGCTCACACACTGACCACTATCACGAGCCACAGCTCTCTGTTTAACAGCTATTGAAGAAATGACTGCGGCTTACCACAGCACCTCGAAGGGGTTTTTTCTATTATTACACGAAAACCTACCACCTGATGTGCTTAGAACTACCTTTAAAAAAAAAAAACGTTAGATGCTTTTCAACTCAGTTACCCTGAAGCTCTTGTTTTTAGTTCGTTAGTAATTCTGCTTCAGACAGGATGCACTTCATTTGAGAAGAAAAAGACAATAAAGGAACTCCCAAGAATTTATTTCTCTGAAACTCTCTTAAGAAGCACCAGTTGCTGCTTTTTTTCATAGGAACTCACGACAATTTTTAGCAAATGCTATCAAAGAGGTTCATAGTTTTAAGAAAGCCCAGTGTCCTGGGCCATATTGCTAATAACTGAGGGTACTTGAAAATCTTTAGCGAGAAGGAGAAACTAGAAAATTTCATTGCCCGAAGCATATTTTGTGATAAAGGAGTAACGGCCGGCTGAGATGGGCTCTCACGGTTCAGTTTATCCTCAGAGTGTGTGTGAAAGGGCACTCCTGAGTCTTCACCCTGCGCTGGCGTCCCTTCCGTGTGAGGTCTGAGCTCTGTCACACAGCAGAGCCCGCACACCCAACCACCTGTCAGCGACACTGTGCATGGGTCCCTTGTACTGAAAAGGATGGTTCACAAGGAGCACTTTCCCAATATTCAGCAGCAACCAGATGACAAGGTTTGCACACGTTGTCTCATTCTCTCTGTTAGCGTCCTCTGAAGGAGAGGGGCAGGTGCGTGCGCGCGCACCTTCTGGCTGAGAAAAGAGCTTCCCATAAGCCACACTCCCTGTAGGTCTGGGAGCCATGTTCCTTGCAGAAATACCAAAGTACAGTCACTTACTCAACTTGCTTTTCTCTTTTCTGAACCTTCTTAGATGACCCCTTACTTCCTAAACTCTGGGATTTTTTCCTACTTCTATAATACACAGATAGGGGTATGGAAACTGAGCTAATCATCTGACTGTACACGAACCATCAAAGCAAGCCAGTGGAAAATGTAAAAAGTAATCTTAATCTTCAGCCTGAAATCTGCATGGTTCTATAATACGCTGATAGGGGTATGAAGTTGAACTAATCATCTGACTTTACATGAAGCATCAAAGCAAGCCAGTGGAAAATGTAAAAAGCTATCTTAATCTTCAGCTTAAAATCTGCATGGTTAACCATGCAAGAAGATGATCTACTGCATTTATTTGGGATCTCTGGTTTAAATCCTCAGTGAATATCACGTATCCTTTTGATGAAACCGTGTTTGCACCGTATTTACAACATAAAAGGTATCTAAAATCGCCCTGGGAACGACAGCCCGACACAGACAGGCGCTAGGCAGAGTCACTAGCTGCAAAGCACTAAGAGGCAGACACACCCATTTTGATGATAAACCCGGGTTTACCTATTCCACGGGAAGAAGGTGTAGCCTAAGGAACACAGTCCAATGACAACGACAATGATGATGGTATCAGGGATTGCCACTTGGCGACGGCCTTTCGTGTCCCAAGCACTGTGCTAGACGCTGCACATATTCTATCTAACTGAACCCTCATGACAATCCTGTGAGGCTGCATCGCCGAGAAAGCTGAGGTTCAGGGAACACGGACAGCGTGTCCGAAGCCACGGTGTGCGTGCACAACAGAGCCAGAGTCAGAGCTGAGGATTCTCCCCCTCTGAAGGCCACAGTCTTTTCCCTCCAAGGGCCAAATTGCCTCTCAGTGTGACAGAAATAGAAGGAGGCTTCAGTGATATCCAGATCTTGAAAGAAAATCTGATTTCTGATGATGAGAAATGTAGTATACCTGAATGAATAACATTTCATTTTAACTGCACTAAGCACAGGAAACCCTTCTCTGTCACACAGTTATGCCAGAGCTCCTCGTGTTTCTAGCTGGAACTTCAAGCAGCGTTTTCCAGCAGGCGACCTGTCTGCCGGACCGAGGTGCCACGGGAAGACCTCAAAGCAATGTAAAGTCGCTTTTGGAGGAGAAAAGAGCTCTCGACTGGAAGAAAGAGGCCTGTCTGACCCTGCACGTGCATGAGAGATGGCGAGCATGTGCCCCCCTCGTTCCTTCAGAGGCGCTAGTCCAAGCTTCGTCACCGGTGAATTTCTGGACATTCACATCAATGGCGGGTTTGTTACCCTTGTTGCAGGGTTCAGCAGACTACACACGAAATGTGCACAGACATGATTAAAAAATCTTCGATCTTTTAATCCAAAGAGCAAGCGATATTAATTCATTTTGGCAAGTGTGGTACATTTACTCTATTGTTAATACTATTTTTCATGTGAGACTACCACGCTGCGATAATTAGTCCTCGTTAATGAAGGTTTGCTGCTACGCAGTTTCACTGTGGCTCCAGGCAATAACATCCTTTCTAAAGAGTTAGTGACACTTGGTGTGAAGTTATTTTATAAAACGATCATATTCTCTACATAAAAGAATTATTTCATATAAGATGTGATCCTTTAGCAATCACGTTCTTCATAAAAATATAAATTTCAGCATCCTGGTTTTGATTCAGTAAAGCTTCCATACCACCGAGAGCTGTCTGCCCCTGAGTATTGACTTGGTGAAGCCAGAAAAGACAAGAATTTCCCAAATCTTGGCGCTGTCCCACTGTGATGCACGTAACTGTGACACCCAGAAGGATGCACATAATATGACAACGAAGGAAGAGGTGGCGTGCTTATTATTCCTAGGAGGGTCCTGGAAGCCTGCAGGGAAACACAAGGTCTGAATTAACGTTTGCTGGGTGGGCGGGGCCAGCAGCCCGTTGGAGAGGAGGGTGGGCTAGGAACAGAAGGCACGCTCTCCAGGCCGGTGCCCCTGGTGACTCTTCATTCTACAAGGGCTCAAAGTGAACGGGATCAGAGCCACGGCGAGCAGGTGGAGAGGACTGCGGAGGGAGGGGACCTGAGATTAGGAGAAGCTCACGGGCTGCAAAAGCAGCAGTAAAGTTATGTCAGGGATCAGTCTGTCTGTCTGTGCCCCAGAGGGTTGTCACGAGCTCCTGCAGGCCAGACACCAGGTTGTCCACAATTCATGTTGCCCAAACCTTGCGTCTGTAATAACTGCTGCTGACGCAGGGCTAGGACGTTACAAGCACTGCAGTCGCCAATGGTGGTGGGAGTGAGCAGCAGTGAGAGACACTGCGGCTGGTTTGCAAAGCAATGTTAACCGGCTGGATGTCCATCCTGAGAGAGACAGAGCGATAAGATCGTTACTCGGTTTACCCCAATAAAAATGTCCCGAGCCCTGACTCTGCGCCAGAAGTATGGTGGGTGATAATAAATACACAGGTATGCACTGAAACCTGGTCCTTACCATCAGAGAACTAGCAGTGACAATTAAGTACGTAAATAAACAATAGTGCAGATGAGTACAATAGCATGCGATAATATCATATGCATGCACGTGCAGTGATGCTCACAGCAAGTTCACAAGCGTAAAGAAGGAAGGAATGCATTTTGTCTGGGGAGTGCGAGGAAAGACTCCATTGAATGGACGCTGACCAGGTAGGACTTCGGAGAATAAATGGGCATTTTCAAGGTGAGGAGGGGCAGGAGAGCATGTCACGCAGGGGAATTAACACTTGTGTGTGTGTGTGTGTGTGTGTGTGTGTCTAAGTATTCAGTCATTTACACAAAAGCATACGTTGAAAGAGGGAACTGGGAGCTGATGGGAAGCGAGACTAGAGAGCTGGGTGAGGGGTAAGAAGAAGTCTCGGTGTTACAAGCCAAGAGCAGGAACTTGACTCTGGGCCTGGGCAGGAGTTGGTGAAGTTCACAAGCTGCACAGCAGCCCACAGAGCAGCATTCAGGGAAGGGCAGCCAGGAGCATGCAGAGGAAAGCTGGGTGAACAGGCAGATCGTGGGCAGGACGGTGGCAGTGAGGAGAGGGAGGGACGGTAGAGAGACTATTGCCACAGGCTGAGTGAAAGATACTGAAGCCCCACTAAGACCATGATAACAGAGAAAGAACAGATAGAACGAAAGTAGAGATATCCGGGCCACACAACTGGACAAACTCAGTGACATGGACGTGAAGCAGCCAACCCCCTATTTTTATGGAGTTAGTAGGTTGAGAGTCGTGGCGCCAAGTGGAAGTTCGGTTTGGGACAGGCAGAGCTCGGAGCGTCTGTACCATACATGGCCAAGGTCTCTCCCGGCTTCTAACAGATGGTGAAATGTACGCGACTTCTGGGAAACATTAGTGTTCAAGTTACACACGTAGAAGAACGGACGGCGGCACTATTAACCCAGATGCGGAACACGGTTTAGAGCTATGCAACCGTTTAGGATAAAAAGTACAATTTGGGGCATCTGTGTGTTGAGTTCGGTTGGCTGGTGGGACGGCCGTGGGGACCTGTGGTAAGGAGCTCAGACGTGTGGCACTTCTGTAGGGCAGAACGCTGTGCAGCCTCTGAAAGTGCTGGACAGCTCCATGTTCATTAACAGGAGGAGGTTTCCCCATCAACCACGATTAGGAAGGGCATTCATGTGTTGTTATAAAGGAAAAATACAGGTTGTAGAACAACATGCAACATGACCCAAGTTTTGTATGAAAATATGCATACATACACACACCTCTGCCTGACTGTGGTATCTCCATTCACGTAAACACCAGCGCACGCACACAGTGATGTGTGGTGGGGGGACACAGCAAAGCTTTTACTGGGCAGTCCACTTCATTTTTTGTGTAACCACAATGGGCATTCATCGCTTTTGGTTTTTAAGGGTTTTTTAGGGTTATAAAAAAAGAAAAAGATTGCCAAGTGAGAGTGGAGAGGGAGGAGAGGAGAGCACCACGGATGGGCAGCCCAGCGGTTTGTGTGCTGAGCACAGACTGAGCGTGAGAGCCGAGAGCAGAACTTGGACTGACCCGGACCGGCGCTGATGGTCAGGACGCATGCGCAGACAGCGGGCGTCCAGGACTGCCTCCGGTGGCTGGACTGGCGGCCTGACAGCTGCCAAGGGGGTGGGGGGACCGGCAGGCTTGGGCTCAGCCGTTCCTGGGGGGCCAGGCGAGGCTGCCTCCTGGAAAGCGGGCGGGTGGGGGGTGGGTGATAGTGAGGCCACAGAGCAGCCGGGCAGAGTCTCAGGCGCTGGCTGCTGGGGCGGGCTGGCAACTCAAGGCCAGGGGCAAGCGTGCGCTCGGACACAGACCACGAACACTACCGGGAGAGGCAAGAGCTGTGCTGCCCGCTCAGCCACATTGCGTGTCCTTTAAACAGGAGTCGGTGCTGTCTACAGAGTCACATTGGGTTCCAGAGCCAAGTATGCTTTTGTTTGCATGTGATGACAAAGGATCAACTTGGGGGCTCTTATGACTAATGTCTAATCCCAACCTGGCCAGGGCTCAGACAAAAACAGGAACCAGAAGAAGGAGCTGGGCGGGCGGGCTGTCTGTTGCCAAGACGCTGTCTCTTCTCCCCGGATCACAGCGCACCATCATTCACGGTGCCCATGTGAGAGTAAACCACAACCGGATCTGCTGGCAGTACTGGGACTCCACCCAAAGCGGGTTCTCAGTGCCCCGTAAACAGGGCCACTGCGGATATCGCAGACCTGTGCAGGTATGGGAGGCAGACTGCGCGTTGTTCACGTCCTGGCCACTCACACACAGGAACACGCTGAAAACGGGTGTTTGGTGATTGACTTGGGGATTCTGCAAGACAAACTTTAGTCCGTGGACAGTTTCCTTCCTTATCATCCATCAGAAAAGTTTTGAACATTGACATGTGGTTAGGAAATGCATGTTAATTTTAAATGTTAAAGGTCAACAACCTAAAAAAAAAGGGAAAACCCTGTAGGGCACCCTGCCTAGGGTGGAGCGGCGCAGCCGGAAAGCAAGAACTCATCCTAAATCTCACTGGACATGATTTTAAGGTAGCCTGTGAAGCTACGCTTAGATTGCTTACCCCTTGGGATGATACACAGTCCTGGGAAACAGTTGACTACATTTACCACAAAGTTATCCTATTGAACTTCCTCCCTAAAATATATCAACCCTACCTCACAGCCTTGAGCTACAGAGCTTCACAGAGCACAGGCTTTGCCAGGGCTCTCCTGGTGTGCCTTTAACTGTAGGAAAAGGTCCCCTACAGTGAGACTGTAAACTTCTGCCACAGCCTGACACAGGGTCAGAGTTTGGGGTGTTTAATGACACAGAGAAGTACGCTCGGCAACACTGCAGAACATGGCGGGTCACAGGAAGCCCTGCATGGGGTGGTGAGCTTACGGGGGCTTTGTCAGGCACTAGATGTCCCCTTCGGGACTGTGAGCCTCTCTGTTGTCACTCCTGAGCCAGCGCAGGCTTCTACTGACACAGTTCTGTTGTTATTTTGTAATGATCACTCGTGGGGTTCTTTCTCTTCCCAGGCTAAGGGCAAGCTAAGGAGCAGGGAGAAAGGCTTTGCTCTAAATCTTTTCCTCCCAGAGCCTAGCCAGTGATTGCATGGAGTATGGGCCCAAAGGAATCGGAGAATGGAAGAACGCATGTATGTGTGCACACCTATGGCTCATGTGCACACAGGTGGCACATGTGCACAGGCTGCAAAAAGTGGCTGGGAAACAAGAGATGCTTCCAGGTAGAATTGCCAGGGCTGCCTCCCAGGACTCTGCTTAGCTTGACTCTTTTGAAGTTAGGCTGATAATCATGTTGGCATTGTCTAAAAATGTCCCTCTCTATCTTCAGGCCTGACCCCCCAAACAATGTAGACCATGAAAGCCAACACTGAGATGGCCCAGGGGTCCAGGGTTTAGTCAGCGGCACAGTCACCTGGAGTGTCAGAGACACTGAGATTCACAATCGAATGGCCCCAAACCATTGCGAGGTCTTTGAGGCAAGTCCTAGGCTAGAAACGGGCACAGAAGGCAGCTTATACTGTAGGTGAATGCAGTAAGGGGAGGGCAAGAGAGCAGAGTGCCTGGGACTCAGGATGCCACGAGTGCAGCTTTGCTGAAGTCCCCCCTGGGGTGCAGCCATGTGGCTGGGGGACTGGGCACAGCAAGGGCAGGGGGCACAGGCTCCCTCTTGACCTGCTCGCTGGAGTTTCCCACAGCCTCGTCTCCTCCCGGGCCCCCACTCAGGGAAGTGGGCCTCACCTGTTCATCGCACAGACACATTTAGTTGCCCCCAGTGTGCCAGCCACTGAGGGAAGGCAGTGAGTGAGAAGACACAGCCCAGCGAGCCACAGGCCTTGCTCACCAGGAGCCCCCAGCCCAACACAGAAACAGACGCAGGAACAAGTAAGGAGAGTAAGGAAGCAGTCCGGCAAAGTCTGTGTGGTGCCTAACCCGGTCGTCAGGGGCTTTCTCGTGGGATCTCGTATGTCGTGAGCGATGCAAGGATGAGGACAGTGGCAGTACTGTGGGGGCACCCTAGCCCAGCCATCAGGTCACGGGGCAGGAGCCGTGGGGCTGGTTTGGACTTTCTGACTCCAGTGGCCTTCTGCTGTCCTCCGTCCACCCTCCTGTGCTCCGTCCAGTCTCTTGTCGGTTCTGTGAGCCTGACATCCTCTCAATAAGGTCCCTTGGCTTTGATTAGCCCCTTCGTTTCTGCAATGTCTGATAAGAAACCTGGCTCGACATTGGAATAAATTGTCACTCAACCAAAAACAACATAGCGAATATTTCCTTCCTGACTGAATCTCTAATGGAAATGAAGCCATGATGACTACCACTGCCCGTCGGTGTGAGGATTTAGTGTGGGCACATGTGGAGGGTTCTAGAGCAGTGGCTGGCACAGAGCAAGAGCCAATGAATGTGGCTCATTCTTACTACTCCAGAAAGAGGGACCAGCATGCGCAAGAGCTGGAGGCTGGAGAGGTGTGCGGCAAAGTCATTAAATAGAAACAATGTCAGTGTGGCCAGAGCAGAGTGGGGCAAGCGGCTTGCTCAGGTGAGGCTGGGAACGGGGCCTGTGGTTCGTGATTCCCAGCGAGAGCCTCGGTGGCTCTTGTCACAGTGGAATGAGAAGCCGTGGAGGGACTGAAGCGGGAGACTGCTGCCCCCGGGGTCAGGTGGGAACGGGTTGCAGGGGCACAAGAGGAGAAGCAGAGCCCGGGAGGGGCTGTGCGGTGGCTGGAGCAGGAGAGGACAGTGGCGCAGGCGGAGATGGAAGGCGTGCAGAAGAAGAGAAGGCCATGGTTTCAAGATACATTTTGGAGATAGGGCTGGAGATAGTATTTGTGAACGGACTGCCTTTGAGGACATGAGAAAGGCGGACAATCAAGGCGGATGCCATGTACAGTTGTGGGGGACGTTGCCCACATGAGTGCCCAGTGGACTGGAGCAGTTGGGCCTCAAGGTCCAGCACACACTGAGCTCACAAAATCCCCGTCCTCCAGCCCGGCTGCCTGCGCTGGCACGGAGTGCCTTCTTCCTCCAAGGGCCCCCACAGTTCCACCCTTCACGTCAGGGAAACGGTGTTGCCGCTGACAGGGGGTTGGTGGGGCACCCACTGGAGGCTCCAGGACACATTAATAGAGATTTCAGATTGGCCGTTGGTTGCCTGATACTGATCTGTCACCAGCCTTGTTATTTCCAATAATTGAAATGCTTTTGAAATTGTACTCAACATAATCATTATTTACAAACAATGGCAATTTCATTAATTCCTCTCCAATCTGTATGCTTCCCCCCCCCCCCTTAGTGCACTCAGAACCAGTTGAATATAAGGGGGGTGGAGCTCATCTTTGGCTCAGCCCTGACCTCGGAGATAAAGCTTTGAGTGCAACTCTTTCCAGTACACTTACTGGTGGCTGCTTGCTTCTTTGTCGAGACTCGTCAGATTGATGAGTTTCCTTTCTATTGCTAATTAGTGAAGATTTACTTTTTTACAATAAGAGAACGTTAAATGTTATCACATGCTTTTTCTGCATCTACTGAGATAATCATGTTCTCTCCCATAATTTTTCTTTCTTTCTTATAATTTTCATTTCTCCTAGTACGCTTGCATTTTGGTGACAAGGTTATGCTGGCCTCATGACACAAATGACACTTCATATTCTTTGGAACCACGTGTGGCAGAATTCATTCACTCCTCCCTCAAATCCCTGATTCGGTTCACTGTGAACGCACCTGGACCTTGGGTTTTCTATGAGGAAAAGATTTTGACTATGGATTCATTTTCTGTAATAGTTATAAAACTAGTTATAAAAAAATCTTTCTGATTTTTTCTTTCCTTATTTTTAATAAATTATGCTTTCCTAGAAATTTGCCTATTCCATCTAAACTTATCCGAAAGAACCAACTTTGGGGAGTGATTGCTGAAAGCATGGGTTCCTTTTTTTATGGGTTCCTTTTTTAAATTCAGAAATGTTCTGAAATTAAATATTGGTATGGCTGCACAACTCTGTGAACAAACTGACAACTGCTGAGTCGTACATGTTAAAAGGACGAATTATACGTCTTAAAGTTGTTTAAAAATATATAAACAAAATAACATGACCTATGTAACCAGTATGAGTATCAGTGCCACTCATTATATTTGCTCACATCAAGGCTTCCGACAGAATTGCTTGCCCGAGTTTCTGCGCACTACAGTGTCCTCAGCCTCGCATGGTTGTCGGCAAGCTCACCACACTCACAGCATTGCCGGGAAGGTGAGCGTCATTAGCGCATGAGTTCCCTAAAACTTCCCAGTTTTGAGTAATAATGAGCAGGCTCCACAGCACAGCACTGCTACTCATGGTGTCCGCAGAGACCAAACCGTCCGAGGAAAGTAGGTCACAGAACGCAGTCCAGTTCAATCTGGGCACTCGATGATGCAAAGTTGTTTTTCTTCCCGTAATCATGATGTTCGAATCGTCCTGTGGTCCTGACCTTCCAGTCGGTGGGTAGTCTTTTATTACTTGGTAGCTGATGAATCCAGAGTCAACATTTTGGAAGCTAAAGAATGCCCATCTTCTTTCAAAATCTTTTGGCTCGGTAAAAGCTGAGCCCAGCTAAAAACTCCTGCCAGTGCTCAGTTATTTCATGCATATGAACCAAGCAACAAACAAAACACAATGAGCAGAGGAAAGAAAGTTGGAGAATACATTTCTTTTCTCACATATTGAACATATTAAAAACACATTAAATATATTAGAATGTTTAAAAAGAAATTACCATGAGGCATATTGTAGTCTTAAGAAATTACAGATTGGATTTTCCTGTTTCTCAATATATGTTAGTCATTCTTTCTTTTCTATAAAATTTTTTTTTTTAAATTTTGGGGGGTGACATGGGTTAATAAAATTATGTAGGTTTCAGGTGTACAGTTCTATGACACATCATCTGTATGTTGTATTATGTGTTCGCTACCGCAAGTTAAGTTACAGATAACAATTTTAATCAAATTAGAAAATTTTATAATTAAAATTCAAATGACAAAATATCTGTTCTACCTACAAGCTACCAATAAGATACCTTCCCTGATTCTTAAAGATACATAACCCCTAAATTTAAAAGGAAAAAAATTGTCCATGGTTCTAATTCAATACTTTTTGCAAATGTCTGTCCTTTTCTATTTTGGGGGCTGGGGGTGGGGCGTGAGGGCACAGCCAGGCACGGTTTCCTCTCTCACAGGAGCCATTATTCATCTACATCAGCAACACACAAAGCGTTCAAGCTATTTTTTCATAAATTTCCAGTTTTGCTAAGGTCTTTATCACCTTTCTATCACATCCAAGGTGATCTTTCTTAACAAAACATTCTAGAAACATAAAATACTCAGAGTCTATCACAGGTGTATATAAAAGAACCTTTGAGAAAGACAATTTGAAGTCTTGTCTCTTAATTCTAAACTACTGTAATTGCCTCCTTACTAAGGAATATGGAGCTTCTGTAGAGCGATTTCTTTGATAGGGTGGTAAACCGTCTCTTTTGAAAGCGAGACACACCCCCTCCAGCGGTCTCCAAGGACCGCAGTTCTCAGGGCTCAGACGCCCCCGTCCATGAGAAAGGGAAGAAAGTACGAATGACTCGAGGTGCAGGTGCACATCGAGGAATGGAAACCCACACGACAAAGGCAGTTTCAGATGCGCTAATCCATGGGCTTTAAATAGTCTGTGCTGTGAGGGGTTAAAATACTGTGAGAAAACAGAAGTGTGAAAAATGGTTTATTAGATATTCATTCTCGAACTTCAAGGCCTCCAGGTCTTCATGCGTTTAATGGTACATAAAAAACTTTAAATCATACCCAAGAGAAAATTCTCGTGATGCATAGAACAGAAAAAGCATTTATATGTCTTTTAAAAAAATAATTACTACAAGTTGGTAATGAAACAAAAACAGATCATAGGATAATGAGTTTGGGGTATGGACGAGCAACTCACCAAAGAAGTACGAACACATAATAAACACAGGAAAGAATGCTGAACTTCTCCAACTAAAACAATTAAGTTAGAATAAATGTGATATTTATTCTAATCAGATTAGAAAAATCCCAAAGGTTGATAGCAACAACCGTTGGAGAGGTGGGGTTGCACAGGGGAGCGAGCTCTCTATCAGATTGTTGGTGGAGGTATAAATTTGTACAGACTTTTGGAGAGTAATGTAGCTTTCCCTATTGAAATCAGAGGAGTACATATCCTATCCCCTAGTAATCCCACCCCTGGTAGTCCACCCTACAGACACAGTCACTTGGGAATGCAAAACTGAAATAGAGGATGGTCATGACAGCGCCATTAGCAACAGCAAACATTTAGAAACAGTGAGTGAAGGGTTCCACGGTCCAGGCAGTGTTCTGTGTCCCAACCCGAGCAGGGATATAAGGAAGTTCCCTAGGCATACATGGACTTACATGTGTAGTTGCACATGTTTTTATGTGCTTCTGAATTTTCACCAAAAAATGAAAGGAAAGAAAGAGGATAAGTCTATAAGAATCAATCTAGTAAGATGCAAGTAAAATATTAAGAAAAAAAGCACAATTGACTATAAAAGACCCTGTGAATGGCGTAATCCCAGTTTTACGGGGAAAGTGCTGTGTGCACACACAGGCGTGTCGCCGCACTTTCACGGCACACAAAGGACCCAGAAGGACGGGGAGCCAGCCTCTGGAGCATGGGGCTGTGAGGAAGCTCATGGGAGGAAAGGTCGTGGGATTTCAGACCTTTTTGCTAAAATCTGGTTTTGTTATACGAGGAAAGATGAGAATGAGTGTCGCAGGACAGATAAGTGACATGTAACCACACAAAAAGGGCGGGACCGTTGGCATATGAAATAACTGCAGGAGTTTGTATGCCCAGCCTGGAACCCAGACTGGGTCTGTGAGGCAGTGAATGAATCAAGGAGTCATAAAAGAGGGTGCTTTACTTTTGTTTTCAAATACATAGAATAAATATAATTATGATGCCACAATCTACTTCTTAGGACTGCTGAAGAAAATCACTATAATCATGGGAGGTGTCAAACAATATCTTACGCTACTCAGCAGGAAGATCTGTAGCCTTTTTAGACTATTCCCGTGATCATGTTTGAAGACACCGTTCTCCCCTCACCCCGATCCAAGCCCACCGAATGATGAAAATTCCCTCCTCTGCAATTCTTGCATGCATTCATTACCAGTAATTAGTTACTGCTTCTGACTTTAGTGAGGCAAGCCCAAACAAATGCATGGCTCAGTTGATTACTGGTTGTCACATATAATTTCACTAATAAGAAGTGCAGAGGTCACTGGCCGGTCAAAGGTTATCAAGTGACATTTAAGACTTCTGACTTTCGTGTCCGAGCTCCACCACACCAGGCGCCAGGGCGTGGAAACATGAAAACCGATCACTGAGAATGTGGACCCTCAAATGAATGGTGGGATGCAGGAAAACAGCTAGAGCCTACAATCCCTAAAATGCAAATGTTTATACCAAGAAAAGCCATTTATGTAAAATACTTCCTGCTGTAGGAGGGAAAAAGAAAGTTGTATAAGAACTGACTGAGGAAAGTTCAAATTAGAAACTTGAATGCAAATGCAAGGAAGGGGTTTAAAAATATTTCCTTTAAAAAATAGAAGAACAATGAATTTTATTATATTTAAGAAGCTCCCTGGGCCATGTGTCTACCCAGAAATCTTCAATATAAACTTTCACACACTTACAGAGTCTTCAAAGGACTCGCAGCCTCCCCACTCCCTTGGGAGGGTGGGGGAGGAGTGGCTATATGTCATCTCGAGGGAAAGAGACTATGACAGGCCGGCCAGTAGATATTAGCACCAAAAGACTGAGAACTTGCCTTAAAATAAATGCCTGGAGGAAATCCAGACTTTCGGTCATCAACATGCAGCCCCTATCCTACACAAGCAAAAAGAAGCAGAATAGGCACTCAGCGGACAAACTCAAAAGAGACCACCCCAAAGTGGCTCCCTTCCAAAGTGGGTTGGAGCAAGGTCAAGGTGAGCGTATCCTTATGTATGGACTATCCTTCTGACGACCTAAGACTATAGCAAAGGCGTTATGGAGGCATAGCCTGAACAATCAGAGAGGACACAGAGGGAAAATTATTCACCAAGGTTGTCCACATTTGGGTTCCTCAGGAAACCGCACAACAGTGAAATTTGAGTGCCCTGGGCCTGGGTCCTGAATGCAAAGCGTGCACTAACAGTGTCAACTTCAGTCGGCTAGGCCTCGAATCAGCCGCTGAGTTTCTTCTGCATGTGGATTTCTCCATCAGGCTTATGCGTGTCGGGCAGCGAATGGGCCTCGTGACTCCCTGAGGACTGGAAACGGTACCTCATTGTCTACCAGCTGGGTCAGGGGTCTAGGTAGCGGTCACTACCACGGCTTCCCGGAGCCCAGAGCAGGCTGAGGTCAGGTGTGTCCTCCGTTGACACTTCCTTCCATCAGCACCCCTTCCCCGAGGAAGAGGGAAGCACTGACTTACTCAATGAACACAAATGTCTTCGAAGCTCTGGATTATGCAAATGTGGGTGTGGTCTCCAAGGGAGCTGGGAAAACTGTTTACCAACCTTGGTTAAGAAGCCGGAACATAATGAGGAGGTCTGAAAAGACTGGTGGGTGGTATGATAAAAAGGTAGTGAACTAGACCCAGGAAATGGGTCCCCTGGCTGGCCTTGGCGCCTAGGGCGATGGCAGTTGGAGGGCCTCATTTACGGACTGCGTGGACGGTGGCTGTGAGGAGCTACAGAAGACCACACCGGCCAGCGAGCACAGAACTGCACACAGAAGTCTTCCCTCCCTCCCACTGCCTATCCACATGTGACGGCGGCCTCACGCCGAGCGCTGGACCCAGAAACTGAGTCGAAACCACCCCAGCCCGACTCTCTTCATCTATTAATAGGCAGCAACAGTTTCTTTAGTAAAATGCTGTTGGTCGGGGCTAGTTATTTGGGGCAAGTAACAAGTGTACAGCAACTTTTTTTAGAAATGTCAGATTCAGCATCTGTATTAGGTAAGAATAGGCGCAGCAGCAAATGAGAGAAATGATAGCTTAGTAAAGATGGTCCTTCGCCGACAATAATGTCCGGGACGTGGTCTGTGGCTGGTGCAGGGACCCAGGCTGCCCGGGACTGGGATGCACGGACCTGGACATCGGTCCTGCAGCGCACCCTTCCCCCCCGCCCCCCCACAGCCTGGAGGACAGCGTCCCGTTCCAGAAGGGAGGGGCACAGCACAGCCTCTCAAGGAGGAACGAGGACCGGTCCTGACCCCTCGCAGGGCGCTCCTTCCCACGTGGGTGCTGTGGGCCAGGCTGCAAGCTGGGGAGACTGTGCCCTGAGGATGGTTGCCAGAGACCCTGCCCCCAGGGGAACAACTGGGGGCAAGGAGCAGTCTCTGCCACTCGTCACTAATTTATAGAATTACTTTAGTTCAGAAACTTCCTTCTGGAGTAGGTAGAAAGAGAACGGGCTGACAAATCCATCTTGCTTGTTTATAGATTCCACGCGTAAGCAGACCGTATGGTGCTTGTCTTCCCTGTCTGACTCATTTCACTCTGATCAGCACCCACTGGGCCCACCCGAGCGGTCACAAGTGGGGATTAGTCGCCAAGACAATCTGAAACCAGATCGAGAGGAACTTGCTAAACTGCGCTTTCACGGCGCTGAGCGGCAAGTGGGCGTCAGCTCCGTGTGCTACAAGTCTGGAGGACGGCCGGAGTCTGAAGAGAGCGTTGAAGACGCCCACCTGGTTAGCGGCCAGTGGGTGAGGAATCGTGCACCCGTCCTTTCCGTGACCGTCCTCACTCTCTCCCTCGAACCACAAAAAGTCACTGACTCCGACTACATCCTCAGGGACCCTGATAACTTCCTGTTGAACAAGGCCAGCTGCCACTGTTTGGCTTTATGTGTCATGTACTTGGTGAGTGAGGCTAGCTGTAGTGTTAACTAACACTCAAAAGACCATTAAATTATTAGGTACTTTGTTACTCAACTAAAAGTCATCCTTGAACGAGTTAAGTCCTCAAGAGTAAGAAAGGGCTGGCCAGATCAAAAAGGCACACACGTTGGGGAGGTAGATGCCTCCAGGCAGACACCACACTGCCCAGGAAGAAAGAGCCAGGCCAACAGAAGGAGGTTCCGTGAGTGAAGGATGGCGAGAGGTGAGGCAGAGGTGGAGACGCAGAGCCAGAAGCCAGAAGGAGGATTTGCGAGCCCCGTGGGCTGTGGGTTTTCCTGCAACGGCCCTGGGAAGTCGGCGAAGGGCTCTGAGCAAGGAGTGACACGCTGGGATCACAGCCAGATTAAGAAAGTTCACCCCAGGTGCCCTTGGGAAATGGTGTTGGCACGCGTGCCCACCACTGCGAGCTGCAGATGCACACTCACCTTCTGGCGACTCCTACAGGTAAAAGTGGAAACTGAGGGAAAAAATTAGAAGATTGTAGTTTTGAATTCTCATCGGATTTTAAATGGCAGCCCTTAAACACACCATAAAGGGCTCTCCTCTGAACCCCTCAGGGTGTGCATTAGTGGGGTTTTCTCAACTTTCCTAACCATAATAAACAAGTTACGTAGGAGTGCTCGGTTTTTTTTAAATGTTGCTCAGTGCGTGAAATGTGATATGGCAGCGTTGCCAACCCACTTTATAATCGTTTTAAAGAGTGGTTATTTAAATACACAAATATGATCAGTGGAGACAGAATTATATAATCACCAGAGTTTTCATAATGACCCCTGGGCTTTCCCTCTGCTGATGCTGGCACCAGAGAAATTAGGTTATAAGTCCTGCTTCCCTCTGTGGCTGAAGAGACAGTTCCAAGTTCGGAATGAATGGGGTTCATTCAGAGGCCTTGCACAGGGGCGGCGCTCCTCCTCTTGCACAAGGGGCTCCAGCAGGGACATTCAGAACAAGACCCACTTTCACTGTTTTCACCCTGCCCTGTGGACAGGGTCCTCGCCACGTCAAGGACCTCCGACGCTTGTTTGGTCAGGGTTACCTCTCCTTCCCTCCCAGAGTCTGCCGAAGAATACGAAGGATGCTAGTCCCCCATTCAGGGAAGGCGGATGATGTTATTTTTTTAATAACAGGGTAAAACCATATGCTGTTTAAAACCTAAATTACAGAGGACACATGAATTTCCAATAGACTAAGCGTGACACAGTGACATGAAGTCATAACATCTGGGAAAAAGCTAGAGAGCGTGCTGGACAGGGAGAGCCAGCCCCCCGAGAGGGGAAGAGGTGCAGGAGTCCCACCTCCTCCAACAGGCCGAACGGCCGTGGTTTCCGTGGTCCCCGGGCGCCTCAGTGCTTCGTGTGCCTGTCTAACCAACTCTTTCAAAGACACGACAGGGCGCCACGACAGCGGGGGAGAGGAAGGCCATCCCCAAGGGCTGACACCGCCGGCCCCTGTGCAGTCTCTGGCTTCCGTGGCACCCTGTCTCGGTGTGACTGGACTGCAAAGGGTCAGACGGGGTCATCAGCACAACGGGATCTAACTGAAGGTCCTTTTTGTGTTGTTGTTAGATGCACCCGTTTTGTCAACTAACTCTGTGGGTTTTCCTTTTTCCCCTGTTCACATCAGAGAACAACGTCCTGAGGATGCCAAGTTCACCGCCGGCGAAGTGGCAGAGCAGCAAACTGTAATCTAACACTCTGCATCCAGGACCGTACAGTCAGAAAACTTCAGTGTGGCAGGAAGGGAAACTCAGATTGTTTGACCCACAAGTTCAATACTTACAGATTCACTGGGGGTTTCCTTCCTCAGCGAGGGAGCTAACTTACTCCAGATTGGCCAGGGGCCACTGCTCCTTCTCAAAGTCACGGGCGGGGTGGACTACAGGGACACTCAGAAACCCAGTGAGCATGAGTGAGGAGGTGAGAAGCGTCCCTGCCCTTTGGCCTGCTCCTGCGCCACCACCTCGGGCCACATGAAGAGCAGCGTCCAGGGTCTGGCTTCTGGCTGGGGCCGAGCCTCCCTCAGGGCTCACCCACCAGCTGGGTGTCAGGAGTGCCCCCCCATGCTGAGTCCTTCCCAAGCACTTCACAGAAACTCTTCCAAATGGACATCTGAGAGATGACAGTGGCATTCCAAATGTGAATTGTTCCGGGGGAGAAAAGGAAAGAGGGGAAACCGCACCACAGGCAGCTGCCTCTGGCAGGAGTCCCACCAACAGAGAGGAGACCCCCCCGCCCCACGAGGTCCTCAGGGCTTGGGGCAGCAGGCAGAGGATGGCTCATGGATCCCTCCCTTCCGGTTCTCACCAAAGAAAACATTTGGTAAATGCACCGCATACCCAGAGCTATCCTTTTGTTACGGGCATATTTGGTGATGGCTGTGCCTGTGTCCTCCGCACTTTATTCCAGAGCAACCTCACATGACTGCAGCGGAAATAATGGCGGCATCGAGCTCCCCTGGGTGCGGGGAGGATGGAGTGGGACGATGAATGTGAAGTGTGCACAAGCCACGCCCCCAGCCACCCGCCATTGTCAGGGAGCGGTCGTCTGTCGTGACGGTCGTCTGTCGTGGAGGCTGGTCGGGGGAAGCTTTATTTCAGGTCCAGCTAGAGTCACCTTTTAATGCAGACACTGGAGGCCAAACAGTAACTCTGAGATTTGAGGGGTATCTGGGGGAAAAAGAGAAGATTTTGACCTGGAGGTATTTAGAAGGTTTTGAGCAACCCCGAAACTTAGATTTCCTGTAGGTTCTTGGATTCCTGAAGTTTGTGAAGACAGTCCCATTTTCAGAGTTTGGGCTCCGATGTGGAAGTCGGGAATGTGGACAGTGCCTTGCCGGGGTGGGGCCGGGCCCCAGCAAGACTTGCACAAGAAGAGGCAGGGACTCAGCCCCAGGTGTGGTCTGCAGCCCCCTGCGCCTGCGCACCGCTAACCATGCTCTCAGGGTTTCTGTAAAGCGAACTGTGTTTTCCACATTTAGTCTAATGTCAGGTTCATGTCCACAGGACAGCTTGTACACTCTGTCATTCTACAGAACATTTAGAGACGCTTGGACATTCAGAGCACGCTGGGCACCAAGCCTGGCTGCCCAGGACGCCCATGTGGTGGAGGAGGGCTGTCCCAAGTTCACGGGCCAGCCTCGGTTCTCAGTGACTGCCCGAGAGCCTGGCAGTGCAATGCCTCCCCTATGGGCGAAACCCCACGGGGAGCCACTTTGTCCAAACAAAGGCATGAGGCCCGAGAGGCAGAGCCCAACAAGCCCCTCACCTGGGACAGATGGCTGACGGTCAATCAGAGTACTGTGGTGTTCAGGGGCGCCTTTTCCTCTCCAGAGTTTCTCGACTAAACTGACTCGCTACCTAGTTCTTCAGCTCGAATCCATCCAGATTTTCCGTGCTCTCTCTCACACACACATACACACATACGCTGCATAAATTAACTCCAGAAGTGAGTGAGTTGCAGCGCGGGCCCAGCATGGTACCGTGAGGTGAATGTCATTTTATTTCATCAGAAACAGCAGCCAAAGAGCATTACTGTATAAGATGAATAAGGAAATGTATCAAGACAGTTTTTATAATAAAAATATGTTTTTGTTCTCAAATACCTCTGTTTTTAAAGTTCGTGTAGCCAGGTGGCTTATATAAGTTATAATGCAGCCAAAGCCAGTTACCTAGAACCACTTAAAACATGCTTACTTGAGGACAGTGACATGATGGTCACTTAGTGATGCTGTACTGTGCACACGCTCTGTCCTGCTGTGTATTTAAAGGCGAGAGGACCAGCTGAGGCAGCAGGCAAATCTTTCCAAGGAGTTTAGAAGTCGGAGAAATGTGCTTTTTCTCTCTTCACCATAATCAATTAGGACAGATCGCTGGAATCGATTTCAAACAAATCAAAACTCTCCCGGGGGGTTTGACTTGGGCAGACCGAACTATCGACGGTGCCATGTCGGAGCGGCAGGCCAGCCTGGACACCAAGCACACGTTCTGCCCCCAGCGTCACTGAGGTGTCACTGACAGCTGAAGCCTGGGCATGTGTTCAGTGCTGCAACGTGAGATTTTGAGGCGTACTTGTGAGGGCCGTGCACGGCACGTGGTGAGATCACTGCACTAATCAAGATGATGAACACACCCGTCACCGCTCCCGGGCACATGCGTGTGCGGATGGTGAGAGCACGTGAGAGCTACTCTGTCCGTAGATCTCAAGCGCACAATGCGATGTCATTGACCGTGATCGCCGTGCCGGGCAACTGACCCCCGGAACCCACTGACCCCATAACTGAGAGTTTACACCCTCTGACTGGTGTCCCTTGGCAACCACTATTCTACTCTCCGGTTCAACAAGTTTGACTGTTTTATGTTCCATATACATGTGAGACCACACAGTATTGGTCTCTCTGCGTCTGGCTTATTTCATTCAGCGTAATGTCCCCCAGGTCTATCCACGTGGACACAAAAGGCAGGACTTCCTTCATTTGTAATAGGTGGACACTATTGGCATATATAATGTATTTAACATTTATAATGATGTATTATTATAATAATATAATTGTATACCATGTATATCATATATAAATGTTACATATGAGTTATATATCATATAGAGTACGGCCACCCATCCATCACAGACACATGGACACTGCTCCCCATCTCGGCTCCTGCAAACAGGGCTGCCGAGAACATGTGAGTGCAGGTGTCTCTCCAAGAGACCAACGCCACCAGAAGTGGGGTTACTGGGTCACGTGGCAGTTCTAGTCTCGATTTTTGAGGGCAGTCACACTCTTTTTTGTAGTGGCTGCACCAGTGTGCACTCCCGCCAACAGCGCACAAAGGCTCTGCCCCCACCCCCATCCTCGACAACCTCATCCCTTGTCCTCCTGACAGTAGTCACCACAGCACCTGGGAACTGATGGGTCACTGCGGTTTTGATTTGCGTTTCCTTGATGATGAATGAAGTCAAGTACCTTTTTATTTACCTGTTAGCCATTTGTTTGGAAACCTGCCTTCTCAGGAAAAATGCCTACTCAGGCCTTTGCCCATTTTAAAATCAGTCTTTTGTTTGTTTGTTTGTTTGTTTTGCTCTTGGCTGCAGGAGTTCCTTGGGTATTTTAGATAGTAACCCCTTATTGGATACATGTTTTGCAAGCACTCCCTTCCGTTCAGGAGGTTGCCTTTCCACCCTGCTGGCGGTTCCCTCTGCTGTGCAGAAGCTCTGTAGCTTGGTGTGGCCCCACTTGTTGATCTCCGCCTTTGCTGCTGTGGTTTGGGTCACTGCCAGACCACTGGCACGAGGCTTCCCCCTGTGTTTTCTTCTGGGGTTCTACGGCTCTGGGTCTGACATGGAAGTGTGTAATCCATAGGGAGTTGATCTTTGTGTCAGGTGTAAGACAGGATCCAATTTCTGTCTTTTGCATGAAATACACATCTCGTGTGCCCACAGAATGCTCCGTGGAGTCCTGTGGTGTCGTGGTTCAGAGACACACACTGGTGCAGATGAGTGCCAGTTCAGATCCGGTTCTGGAACTCTCTGTGACTCTGGATGAGGTTGTCAGACCACATGCTTTTGGTAATCACTAAATAAGTGTGTACATGGGTGCATAACAATGCTAGATTTGCAACACAAAAATCTCCACTGAAAAGCCTTCAGTGATCAAAGAAATTCTAAAAGTAAAAACTACATATCCTTGAAGTTTCTTTACTAATAACACATAAAAAAACATAAAACTCAGATTCTTGATAGCACTTATGAATGAAGAGACTTGAATTACTTTGATATGTACAAAGGACTGGATAAAAGCCAGGGAGATGCTATACTGTTGGAGGGCAACTATTTTATCACTGCTTAGCTACTTTAACTATCTTTAACTATCCTGTCCCGGTATCTTACCAGCTCAGATGTAAGATTAAATGTTGTGTTGCAGGTTGCTCCATACTGATTTTAAATGAATCATAACTCTTAGTTTAGGATTTGAGATTACTTGTTGCTTTTTTAAGGTTTTTATCTACTTGACAGTGAGCTGAACACTCAGTTTAGCTTCAGGCACACAATTATAAGGGCTTCTTCATCACACAGTTATTCTTTAAGGCTGAGTGTGCGCGCACAAATGTCCAGAGCGCAGACAGCTGTCCAAACAATGGGGGCTCTGTGCGTTAGGACAGGTGCTGCTGTTATCCCCAAAGCCATTATGCAAGTGTTGGTTTATAAAATATTTGGAGAGAAAAATCAATAAGTATATTCCAGTAGTAAAACAAAGCAAGAAATTGCAATTTATTCCATGCACAAGGCTCGAAGGACATTAAATGACAAGTTTAAAGAAAATCAGAGGGGGTGTCTGCTGCTTTGAAGGTGTTTGATACCACGTAATAATGTTCCATTTGGGATACTTACTACAGCTAGCAAAAAGGCTCAAGGCACAGCTCCAAGGTGTTACTAAGAATCACATGGTGCATGTACAGAACCTGAGAAGCCTGCTGAACTTACAAATTGTTGGGCTGGGCACTGCATCAGGTCAAAGCCATCTCACGCATCCCGGGGCTGCCAGCGCCTCATGCAAATCAGGCAACGGAGACACGCAGGCGCATGGCTGATGGAACACCTACCCCTGCTGGAAGAGGAACCACCCCCTGGTCAGTGTGCACCTTGACTTAGCACCCGTGGCCAGGTGATCCAGAGCACTTGTTCTCAGCTGGGGTGACATGTGGCAAGGTCTGGAGTCAATTCTGTCTGTTATAGCTTGGAGGTGCTGTCATCAGAGGGGTGAGACCAGGGATGACGCCAGGCCTCCTTCGAAGCACAGGACAGCTCCCATGACAGAGAACTGTCTGACCACAGAAGTCAACAGTGCTAAGGTTAAGAAACCCCGATGTAAACATTAACTGACTATTCACAACGGCATCAGACAGTCATCCCAAGCAGACCCACTAAACCTCACCTTGTTTAAATGGAGACGTTATACTGTAAAATTCAGGGCTCATTCTACACACACACACACACACACACACACACACACACACACACACAGGTCTGCTGAAATGGAAATGTGAAAGTAGAATACAAAGGCTTCCATTTTCTCTCTGCTGATAGACTATTTCTACTCCATTTTCGTGTTCATTGCCACATGTGACATTTAGGAACCATGCAAGGATGTGAGTGACAAGGGCACGCTAACACATAAGGCGTTTCACTTCCCTAGAAAATACACTGACTCTGGTTAGCGAGGCATCTCACGGGGTCAGGTGTGCAAGGGCCAGACATGCACCCCACTCGGACCTGAGGCGCTGAAATAGGAAAGGCAAGAGCAGCGAGGCCCATGGAGCCAGGCAGTGCCAGCAGGGCGTTTTCAGCCCGCCCAGGAGCACGCGATGCACGTCACACGTGTTTTCACTGAACCAGCGAGCTCTACCAACGTCAGGAACGAAGCGTTCCAGAGGGCATACCGTTTGCTTGGTTGTATAAAAACTGTATTATAATTCCTCTTTTACATGCCCCTCTCCTCCGCTAGACGGAGACCTGCTGGAGGGCAGGGTCCCTTGTCTAGCTCATCATCGTGTCCCCAAGGGCCTGGCACTCTACCATGAAACAGGGCACTCACGAGAGGTCTTTTCAACGAACCAGAAATCCAGGCAAACCATCTAAAACCCTCCAAACTCCAGGGAGAACAGAGGGTGCCCCAAGGCTGGCGCAGCGGCCCCGGGTGTCGGGCGTCTCACTTATCCTGGTGCTCGCCGTTCCTGCCAGACTCAGCGTGCCCTGGGCCCTTACAGTATTTTAATTGCATTTACGCCGAGATGGTAACTATCTCGGTGTAAGTTTTTCTAAGAGGGTCTGTGACCCACCCCTTTACTGGATCCTGACTCAGCAAATACAGTGGTTCCTTCTTTCCATGTGCGCTGGCTTGCAGCCCTTATGCGGTTCCGGCCCTTCCCGTGTTCGGCTCTGATAATAACACTGAGTGAGTGCTACTCAAATAAGGTCAGAGGAGAAAGTGCTTCAGCTGGCAGTTCCTCCATTCAGCTCCACATGTGCCAGGGTGAGCTGCAGAGCGGTTACATAAGTGAAGACAAATATTCCTTTCAAGTCTGACGTGGAGGCCTACAGTGCCCAGCTAGGTTGCAGCCTGCGCTGGGAGGCACCCTGTGGCGCTGTGGTGGGTGCTGGAGGGAAAGGAGGAAGAAGAGGAGTAGGGGTAAGTCAGATGTGCTGAGGTAGAAACCACCTTTCCACGCTGGGCACAGCATTCAGATAGAACTGCCAATTGACCCCACTGATGCCTGACCCGGGAGACAGGATCTGTGTCTCTGCTTCCCAGCCACTCAGAGAAGCCCTCACCAAGCCTGAACAACCAAGCACATGGGCACTACAGCAGCAGCCGTGAGGATCTGCTTGCTGTTCTGTTGATTCAGAGGAGATGTTTCCCTCACTCTCTTCATGGGCTACTTTCTGGGAAGTGGAGTCAGACCCATGCTTAGCCATCGTGTACCCCTGGGAAAGTTAGAGAAGTTTCCGCCTCCTGACTCTGCGTACTGTCAGGAATAAAGGGGAGCAGGAAAGGTCATATCCCGGCCTCTAAAATTTCATACCCGAACAGTACGCACAGTTCACTGCCACCAGTTAATGCTGACGACAGCACAGATCTGACCAAACCCAGTGCAGAAGGGGTGCCCCGGGGTGGGGGGCAGGGGTGGAGGGAGTGACCACAGCACACAGCACCGTCCACCTTCCTCCAGCCTGAGTCCAAACTGTGGATTCTGAGATGAGGACAAAGGTCCCTCCATCATCTCTGATCACCCAGTGTCGGCCTCCAGCAGCCGATCACTCCTGGTCCACCAGCCAGTGAGCGGAACACCCCGAAGTGGGCTGCCAGGGTGCCGGGACACATGGGAGGGCTGGCAACCCTCCTCGTCCCCTCCTTTCTCCTCCTCTCGCTGGCAGGGCTTCTCCCTGCGCGAAGCAGAGCTCCAAGTGAAAGCAGCTGTCCAAAGCAGAGGGATTTCAAAGGCCAGAGGAGAAAGAGAAAGGAGTGGGGGTCAAACGAGGAGAGCGAGCGAGGACAAGAGGACTCTTGGCAACACCACCCGGTACCAAAGTTGGAGGCAGAAAGCAGACGGCAGGGCAGATGGCTGGTGGCCGCCGTGGGCGCCGCGATGCGCCACAGGCTTCCGAGTGACGGCAGCCACTACATTTTTACACAGACCCACCAACTCGAAATGCTCCCAGGCAAGAAATACTTCCACCTATTTTCCTCTGGACTTCTGGTGGTCACTTTTCCGGCTCCTTTCACACATTCATTCATGTTTCTGAATCGTGCTACTGATGAAGATTGATTTGAAATGATTGCTTGACTTTCTTACTTTGGTTTCATTACTTAAAGGCTATTGAGAAAATATAGGGATGATTGTTTTAGAATCTGACTTCAATAGGTACATTTAGGGGAATTAGTGTATATCTAGAGTTAATTTTTTTAATGACAACCTTTAGTGCTTCATTAGATGTTAAAATTTAATCTTGAAATTGTTATAAAAGAATGATGGTTAAAATATTAAAATTAATTACTTTCTTTTGAGGGAGAAATTAAAAGAAGTAAAATAAATAAAACTTACTGGCCATTTCAGAATACATTTTAAAAACAGAGTAAAAGAACATATAAGTACATTACTGCATCGTAGGATTTTAAATATCTTTTATGCAAGTTAATTTAACACACTTACAATTCAATGATAACAACATA
>PVIA01012334.1:0-38421 GCA_004024845.1 Tonatia bakeri
ACACCTAAATTCTTCTATCTCTGTGACTTTCTAAATAAACTTTTACTTATATCTGAGTGTTGGCTCTGAATTCTTTCTTAACCAAAACTCAAGGACCAAGGTCTAACATCTGGTGCTATTTACCATTAACAAAACTAGAGGTAACATCTAGGCCTCAGTTGTGTTTCAGCTTCAGGCCCAGAAAAGTGGGGAAAAACAGAATAATTGCCATGAGTGATATCAGCACCAGATGCATTAATCGACTACCCCCTACCCTAGCTTTGACTTAATCAGTAGAGACCAAGACCCTGACCATGACCCTGACTGCCTTAGCCACCGTGACTAATGATTTTTCCCCAATGGAACCCATCCTCTGGAAGCCACTGGGGAAAAGCCAATGGGGAAGCCAACCCACTGAGCATTAGCTCCTCTGTCTCTGGGTATGGGCCATTTCCTAAAAATAAACCTTAGAGTTTCTTTTCTAAAAGATTTTATTTATTTACTTTTAGAGAGAAGGGAAAGTGGGGAAAAAAGAAAAGGAAAAAAACATCAATGTGAGAGAGAAACATTTATCTGTTGCTTCTCATACATACCACAAACAGGGACCAAACCTGTTACCCAGGCATGTGCCTTGACCTGGAATCAAACTGGTGACTTTTTGCTTTGTGGTTCAATGCCCAACAAATTAAGACACACTAGTCAGGGCAAACCCTTATTTATTTATTTATTTATTTATTTATTTATTTATTTATTTATTTTGGATGCAAGCTCCTATTCATGCCTTATTGAGCTCTGATGCATGCAGGCAAACAAACTCTTTAGTCCAGTAATGATTTTTAGAAACACTTTATAAAATTTTTTCTGATAGCTAAAATTCTTTCAGCAAATTTTAAGGCTTTGAGTCAGGACATGAGGCAGAGGAGTTGGAGATAAATCCTCAGATAGGTCAAGACTTTTTTTTTCCTTCAGATTTTATGGGAATAATGAGGAATTGATGGTGTCAGTTTTACTGATAAGTTTCAATAATATGTTATACCCCTAAGAAATGACAATACTATGCAACAGAGTGAAATTCTTGGTTTCTGTGACTTTATTTTGTTCATCTCAGTGTTCCCATGACCTTCAGGCTCATAACTCCTGATTTGTCTTACACGTAGACCTGATACTCATTTCAAAAATTCTGCTAGTGGCTTCAGTTTTTCAAAAACAGCCTCCTCCCCCCATATCCCTTCCCTTGCAATTAAAAAATGTTCAACTCTGTACTTTCCTAAGATGTATTTGAGGGAAGGGATACCATCTTCTTGGTTGGTGGCTTCTCAATCAGTAAATCATCCTTTACTCCAAACTCTGATATTTTGAGTTTTGACCTTTTGAAATGTTGGGCACATGGACTTTGGACAGGTAACACTACAAAAATTCTATGTTTCTAAACTTAAGAAAAAAATGTCTGTGGGTAAATATAAAGTCTTTAATTTTTAACTATATCTCTAAGTTCACAGTGTCCTGCTATTCAAGAGATCTGCTGCATCATTTATACTTGTGTTGACATAAGAAATGTCTAAACCTATAAAAATTTTTATGAGTTTATTTGAGCCAAACTGAAAACAATTGCCAGGAAGTAAACTCTCAATGGATTGAGAAAATGCTCCAAAGAATGACAGTTTTGCATCTTATTTGATGCATTAGAATCAGAGGAACAGATATGAGGGTTACATAAAATCCATTGATAATGGATTAGGGAGGTAAGAGAAAACAAAGTATGGAAATATCTGGGATTGGATTAAAAAGAAAACAAAGACACATCTTTTACATAAGTGGGTACAGGATAGTTAACAGTGAACACAACTGCAATAACAATTAGTGTTTCTGTGGTCTCATGATATGGTGGGAGATTGTGTGCTGAGGGGTCTGGAAAAAGGAAACTATCCTGACACCCAAAGGCATGATGTCATAGATGCAAAACAATAGACAGGCTCAGTTAAGGTAATGGTTGATCTTTGTCAAGAAACATATTGGCCTAGGACATGACTACCTGACATCGTTACAGAACTCCATCTATGTTATTCTAGAACAGCTATGGTGTTTGATTGCCTGCTGACAAGAAGCATGATTCCCAATGCAAGAGTTTGGTGAAAAAGGAAAGAAGTTGTTTATTTACAGGTTATACAGATTCAGAATAATGGTGGATTTCTGCCTTTAAGTCCCACCGCCTTTAAAACACCCCAAAGCATATAATACTGCTCCCTTTGCCAACCCAGGTCTCTTTCAGAATATACCAGTCAGAGGTACAGTCTTCCAGAAAAGCAGAAATCTGCTGCCCAGCATTCTTGGTCACAGTTCAGCATTCCAGACATCTCCCACTAATCCATGCTTGGTTAGACAAGTCCCCACACAGCTCCATGCACTCTGCCACCATGTTCTCCAGACAGATTTCCAAGGAAGTCTCCTCTTTCTTACTCCGGCCCTTAATCCAAAACCACATGTTATCACCTTCCTCCAAACTAAATGTTACCTACTCACACACCAGACCTCATGGCCAAATCCCCCCTAATTCATGGCTCCTTCCTCATGCCTGCCTTCCTCATGACTGCCTTCCTCATGACTTCTACTCACTATTGACCTCATGGCTGATGGGGCAGTCCTTCTATACTCCTTCAAACCACACAGCTGCTACCCCTCTTCTCTCTCAGCCCACATGGCTGCTACTCTTCCTCTCTCTCAGCCTGCCCTTATTTTAAATGCTATCCCAGAACATCTATGTGATCTCATATCCAGCCCCTTTTATAATGTGTTAATTTTGCCAGTTTCCCCATATATTTGCCTTCTTTTGGTTGCCATCTTTAGTCAAGGCAAGAGTGCCCTGTGACACAGGAACCTCCAGCTCCCATCTCTCATGCAGGCTCTGTATAAGCTTCCCCAGCCATGTCACAAGTCGCTATACAGTCTGAGAGTCATGCAGATCTTTCACCTGGGGTGGCAGTACAGCTATTAACTAGCTATCAACTTGCCATTGTTACAAAAATGATCTTAACCGCCATGTCATCCCCTTCTCCCATTCCCCAACTGTGGGCTGTGAGGAATATTTTGGGGATCCCTACTTTGCACCCCATTCCACCATGACCTGCTTTAAATTGGGAAGTGTTAATTTCAGACCATCCTATGTGGTTACTTTAGGTCTCTGAGTTTGTAAGGCCCACTACGCAGGGCTCCCCTGAGCTTGTAGGGTTTAGTATGTGGCCCCTTTTGTACCCATACTTGTAAATTGCTGACACTGATTTTAAAGTTAAAAGTTAGGTCGGCATGTTTACTTTACATTTATATATGTTGCTGTTTGTATCGTATCACTAATTGTGAAGTATAAGGGTTTGGTATTTAGTATCTGCACAGAGCCCAATAAAAATTCTCACCCTGCTCTTAATCGCAAAATTAAAATTTATTTATCAGTATTTGGATATACAGGCTCAATGGTAGTAGTAATCAAAATAGCATTTTTAGTATTTTTCTCCATTTAGCTGGGGATGCTCAAAAACAGGCATGGGGGATTTAAAGGAAAGCAGACTGCCATCCCAACACATGCCTCTTTGGAAAACCGAATATTTCAGACTAATTTTAAGAAACAGCAGACTTGGGAGAAGCTCTAAAAAAATCAAGAAGAAGTTACCCTTTGAAAAAGGACATTTACACTTATAAGGATACCCTCCATTTATAAGGGTGCTTCCTTCACTTTACTTGGCCAGGAGAAGGAGAAGGCCTGGATTTAAACCTGCATGACAATCTTACCCTTGTTTACTTCGCTTTTCCTGATAACCTCCCATAACTGGCTACCTACCCTTAACACCTTTCGTCCTTAATTGAAAATGGTATTCAAGGTGATGACTTATACCATTTTGGTGAATTACTCAGTGTTACTAAGTCTCTCCCTTGCATATAGGAGGTAAACATGTTATTAAACTTTAATTTGTTTTTCTCCTGATAATCTGTCTCATGTTAATTTGATTATTAGGGCAGCCAGAAGAACTTGAATGGAAGAGTATGATTTCTTCTCCCCAGCAATCTGATGGGAATGGAGTAGTCAATCCTTGCTGTCACTACTTCATTTCTAAAACCTTCCCTTTTCTAGTAGAGGATTACTAAAGGCAACAACTATCTATTTTCTTCCATAATCAGGGTGTGGTTACCTTTAGTCTCCTGAAACCCAGAATACCTGAGACTCAGCCCTAGGTGTGTGTGGGTCATAAAGTGATAGGTGAATTTGTTAAGAAGTTATTCATTGGTGTGTGTCAGCAGATTTATGAATAAGTCAAACAAGGATATTGCCTTCAGAAAACTTAACAAATAAATAAGACTCAACTTTATAAATATTATTTAATTTATAAGTGTTTGGAAGAAAGATTTTACTACTTATGCCTCAAAGCCATGACACATCTTAGTGAGAATATGTATTATTAAATGTGTCAGGTCATTACGTGTGTATGCAGTACAATGTCCTTAATTAAACAATGGATCACCAGATGTTAAATCCCTGTACCTCAACGTTTTAGCTCTATGACTTTGGTAAAGTACTGAAAGAGCCAAACTATGCAATCACACAATATGTCTTTTGGGATTAAGGATTATTTTGAGTTAAAGGCAATTAAGGAAAATCAGATGGGGGCGGGGAAGGCTCCAGGAGAAAAGAGCATACATTTCCTTTTTTTCTAAAGAAAATTAACATTTATAAAGAATTTCATTCCTAAATGTGCTTCCTTTCCTCTACCAGCAAGGAGAACTCTCAATAGCCCTTATCAATAGAAAGACACCAAACCATACTAACCAACACTTGATTGCTATACATTTTTTTTGTCTCTTTCCTATAGAATACATTCTTCCCCAGAAGCCTAAACTTTCTCCTTTGTCTTGCCTGAGATGGAATATATGCCCTCAAATTCTGGCTGCCTCCTGGGATCACACTTCCTTGTGAGTTCTCATGTGTATGCATGTGCTTGACTATGCGTTTTTTCTCTTTTTATGCTATCTGTCTTTTATCAGTTCGATGTGCAAGCTTCAGCTATTGAAATTAAGATGGTAGAGAAAGAATTTATTGCTTGTGGTATTTTAACAATTCTAAAACTTTGCTTTTTACCAGAATAAATTATTATCTATTTCTTAGGGCATGTGCAAAAATTGAAATTGAAATATGTATACCAATTTTAATATTAGTACCCACTGATAAATCAAGACTCTATGTTGTGCACAAAAAAAGGTGGGAGCACATACTATAGGTGAAAAACTTCCATTCTCTGGAGCATTTTCCCAATCTGTTGAGATTTTACTTCCCAAAAATTGTCAGTTTGGCTTAAATAAACTCATAAAACATCTCTACAGGTTTAAGCATTTCATATATTGACAATATAAAAATATTATTGTTATGATTAATATTAGAATAATGTAATAGTACTTTGCTCTCTGCTTCACCCAAAAATCATATTAGGTTGGTTTGTTCATTAGTCTTATTGTTGTAGCTATCTCAATAATTACAAACCTAAGTTGTTGTTTTTTTCAATTGAACTGTATGTCTTCTTTACACATTAGAGGTTAATTCAGCTAAGAAATGATTCATCATGGGTAGAATGCTGTACAGTAATACAAATTAATTTTAAAAACTAATTTCATATGTATTTTATTTGAAAGAAACAAAGATACTACAGAATTATGTGACATTTTCTGCATTTTTCTTGCAGTCACTTTGATGTGAGGCATGTTAGATTGCTTTCAGACAGCAGGATTTCTATGAAGTTAACATATTGAACTAGAGTTTCATAAGATTATGCATTTTAAAAGCTGGAGTACTCATAGAAATCCATCAATACAGATTGTTCCTTGGACTAATTTGGAAAACTTGACATTTCTTAACACTAGTAGATTTAAGTTGCTGAAATATCTTATAATGAAATATATTCAACTTTTCCCCCCAGTGTTCCACATTGAACTGTAGCTCCATACATCTCATATTAATTTATTTTACAAAAACACCTATTAATATCTTAAAGAATGCATTAATCTTGGGTAACAATTGCTTTTACAGAGAAGAAACTAAGAACTTGTGAAATTATGAGGATTATACAAGAGGACAGAATGAGGGTGCGTATGTTGTGTGTTTGTAACAGGGCAAAATGCTTGGGCTCTCTGACTCCAAGCCTGCTTTGTTTAAGAGTTCCTGCTTAGTCTTACATATAGACATGCTCATACCAGAATGTGCCTATCCCCTCTCCTGAGGAAATAAAGAATCTACACTGCTTATCAAAGATTTGCAGGATCCTCCTAACCAAACAGACATCAACTGGCACAGTCTTTCTCAGACCCTTGCTGCTGCCCAGATGGCTCACAGAAGTGAATCACCTCTTGCCCTTCTCTTCCCCGTTTCCTTGACCTAAACAAAGCCTGACCTTTGTACTTTCTCAACATGAATTTGAGGAATCACTAGGTCCCCCATCTCCTTGCTTGGTACCTTCTTGATCAATAAAACTTTTCTTACTCTACACTCTGACATTTTGAATTTTGGTCTTTCAAAGAGTTGGACATATGGACTTGGGGCTGATAACATGTTTAGTTTTTAAGTACAGTTATAAAGCAACTCTTTCTGCTCCTTATTCACCTAAATAGCTGTGAGAATATGAGTCATATAAAGATCAATAAGAGATCTTTTCCTGGACATTTCTTAGTTAAACAGAATATAGGCTTGAGCTGTGGTAACACTCTGCAATGAGCATAGCAATGAGCTGTAGGGAAGGAAACACTTTTCCTCGACCAGTTTAGGTTCAGTGGTTGTGGGGGTGGTGCAATAAATTAAACTGACAATTGACAGATTAAAAGGAAAAATTTAAACTTTCATGTACATGGAGTTATTATGAAGAAGTAAACACCCACCCAAAGTAGCAGCAAGATTTAAGAACATCTACACAATTTTACTAGGAGACAGAGAAAGGCAAGGGACACCTGTGAGAACAAAAGACTACTTAGAAGGGCAGGGAAAGGGCATCTGTCAACATACAATAAATTTTTTTTGGAAAGAAAAATGGGCCCTTTTTAGGAAAACAGATAGAATTTATGATAGCTCTGTGACAATGTCTGTTTGGACATAGTGCTGACCTCTTGTCTCAAAGATGAGAAATTCTGGGGAGTAGATTATGTAAACTGAGTTGGGAAGGTCTTTTGGGAAGGTCTGCTTTTATGGAGATAAGAAATTTCAGGGACTTATGGAGTCTTTGGCTCAAAATATTTTTATGCTAAAGTGGCATTTTGTGGAGTGGCATATCTCTGTTCTGCTTTGGAACTTATAGTAAATTGTAATAATTGATATATTTCTGATAGCATAGATTGATTTTTTGAAGACAGTATACTAAGTGAAATGAGTCAGACCAAGAAATACTGTATAATTTTACTGTCCTGTGAAATTAAAAAAAAAAAGAAAGAAAGGGAGGGAGGGAAAGAAAGAGAAAGGAAGCAAGGGAGGGAGGGAGGGAGGACAGGAAGAAAGAAAAGAGAAAGAAAGAAAGAAAGAAAGAAAGAAAGAAAGAAAGAAAGAAAGAAAGAAAGAAAGAAAGAAAGAAAGAAAGAAAGAAAGAAAGAAAGAAAGAGAAAGAAAGAAAGAAAGAAAGAAAGAAAGAAAGAAAGAAAGAAAGAAAGAAAGAAAGAAAGAAAGAAAGAAAGAAAGAAAAGTTCATAGATTCAAAAAACAGATTGCTGGTTGCCAGATGTGAGAACTGGGAATTGAGTAAAATGGATGGAGACCAAAGGTACAAACTTCATGTTATAACATAAATATGTCCTGGGGATGTAATGTACAACATGGTGACAATAGTTAATAATACTGTTTTATGTATTTGAAAGTTACAAAGAGAGTAGATTTTGAGAGTCCTCATTAAAAAAAAGTAATAGTTGTTGATGGCTTGGTTAATACTGGAACAGTATGATGGACAAAAACACTAAACAACTATTATTTTAACTGCACTAAAGTTTTTCTTTCCTGAGGAAAAAATACATTAAATTGATGCAGTCAGTTGTAAATCATACTTCGTATCCTTGAACTGTGTTTCAGTCTATTTTGCAGGAGGACAGTGAGTGCTTCTGTTCTTTGTAGATGTAGATGTGTATGTAATACTATTTGCCTTTACATTTATTGCTGAAGTTGGCACCACAAGAATGTTGTCCAATTCTAGTCCATGCTTGGGTTTATACTTATACATTAAACTTGGCATAGGAGAGGTTTTCTAAAAGCCAATTGTATGAATTTTCAAAATCTCTTTTACCTGGCAATATGGTATAGAAAATTGAACCCCATGTGGCTGTCAATAGAGTATACTCACTACAGAATGTTTGTGAAGGAATTTTGTTTGTAACTACTCTGGGTCTATATATCTAGGATCCTATCTTGTTAAATAGCTGATTTTATAGAAATCCATAGAAGACCAAATGGTCCAATAAATTTTATCTAAATTTTGAAATATATATGTATGCATTTGAAATAAACAAATAAATATAAAATATATAATAAATAAATATAAATGTATAATAATATGTAATAAATAAATATAACTATATAATAAATAAATATGCATATATATATATGTTTACTGGGGACATCCTTGTTTTTGATTTAGTAAACATATAGTCTTCAGTGGGCATTTAACAGAATTATAGTATACTGTATTAGACAAAGTATCATTATTTCCTGACTCACTGTGTGCTGTGGGAGAAATCCATATAGATGATACACAAGCCTTGTGATCTAGTTTATTGGAATTTATATTTGACTGGCTGTATGCAAAATGACCATTGGTATAGTTAAAGTGAAAAGACAGATTTTTTCGGTTCTGTATGGTCCTACCGTTTTGATCAATTGCTAAATCTGCTTACAAGACAAAGACATACATCTGCCAGCATATTACTTTGAATTAAAAAAAGTACTAATAAGTATTTTGAATATGGTGATAGGAATTGTAATGTAACACACTTCAAGGAAATATCATGTGCAAATGAGTCTTCCTGGTCTTACCAAAGGGCAAGTGTCCACCAGTTGTTTAGACAGATCCATGGGCTACTTCCTTCTTCAACACAAAACACCGTGGCCAGGCGGGGTACAAGCATTTCTATGGCTTTCCACATACGCTGTTGCTGGTCCTGATTGCCTTCTGCCCAATTAAAAATAAAAGAAAGTAAGTAGTGAGCATAAAGGTTTTCTGAAAAATTTTTCATGTTCTAAGCAGTTAAACAACAGTTATACATATTTTCTTCATAAGTAGACTTAGAAGTCATCAGATGTGGAAAATAAATACAGGTTCCTAAAAACTACTGCATTTGGAAGCCAAGAAAACATCATTGAAAAGTGGCATCAAAGACTAAAATTGCCTTAGAGATATAATTCCAATCATTGTGAAGTCATTAGATACAATTACTTTAGACTCCTTGTGACTCTTGAGAAGGTATTTTTGTGGGAGGTACTGAATCTAGAAACAACTGTAGTAAGTAACATTGTGATATAGGAAGAGCAATTATGAGCTCTAAAGAACTACTATTATAAAATAAATTTTAAGATAATTCTACAAATTATGATAAATTATTAAAAGTAAGTAAGAATAACAAAGTTAAAAGTATTTATTCCTTATTTATAGTTTTCACCTATTTCTAAAGGACAATATTTGTGTAGATATAACTCTTACTGCTTAACTTTGACTTTGATCATTGAGCTAAATTTTAAATTTGTCTTAACTTTTGAGAATTTTTAAAAAGATATACTTTGATTTTATTAATTGCAGTAGAACTTTTTCTGAGTATTTAGCGGTAGTTATGCAACTGGAAAATACAGCATTCGGGCTGCCTGTCACTACCAAATGCAATAAGCAATGACAATGATTGAATCTTTTATGGGCGCTTTATTCAGAAGGCCAGCAATCCGAGAAGATGGCGGGTTCATACCCCAACAAAACCATCTTCTCTTCTCTTTCCTGGTCAGATCTTTTATAAGGGGGTGGGAGAGGGCAAACAAGGTGTGGTGAGGGCTTTGAGATTCAGAAGCTGCAACATTCCTGTCCTGGGCAGTTAGCTGTCCAAGGGGGAGGGGTGGTCGCCTCCTTCTCTGGAACAAAGGTTTGGAGGTCCCCAGGAGGTAATCCTCTATCAGTGCCCCAGGAGGTCCGCTGCTTTTCCCAGGAGCCAGGATGGGCCTTATCTACAGTTTCTGAAACAAAAGCTTAACATACACATTACTTGCTAGACTTACAGATTTTTATCTTAAGCTAAAATTTTCCAGGTTTTGAGTTCCCTATTAGTTATAGTTCTCTGCCTTTTGTAAAAAGTTGTGATAGTTTTTTATGAGAAATAAACAGAAGAAAGTTTGAAACAACATGCACTATTTTTTCCTGAAGTTCAGAATTGGGTGGCAAAGCTTTGAAGTTTCTAGACACACAAACATCATGCACAAAAGAGATTTTAGCATCTTGGGGGAACAAATTAATTGCACCTTATAAAATATTTTCTAGGTCTAAGTTGTGAGGATAACGATATTTTGGGAAACATAAATATAATCAGGTGAATGTATAAATAAACAGCATGTATTTCAATTATAAATAATTATAGTTCTAATTCCATTAAAATTTTGGTTATTATTTTCTTAAAAATAAAAGTAGTAATTATCATGCTAGACATCACTACAATTGGGTATTTAGTCCTATTGTTTAATCATTTTAAAGCTGAGTTTTGTTTATTTAGTTAGATTAACAGAAAACCGATAATATGCCAAGTACTATTCTTAGAAAGTATAATAAGCATGTGAAATATAATTTATACTAACTACCTTAAGGGTTTTTTAGTTTATTTAAGAAGATACAAGGCAATCAATTTGTTTTACATACCCAGTTGGGAAATAACACAGAAATTAGAAAGAAATGTATAATGAAAGAGAACACAGATGCCCTCTGATTTCTGAAAGTCCACATTAAGCCAATTTGCTTTTACAAAAGTCCTAATGATAGGGGACTCAAAACTTGGAAAGTTTTAGCGTAAGGTAAAAAGCTGTAAGTCTAGCAAGTAATGTGTATGTTAAGCTTTTGTTTCAGAAACTGTAGATATGGCCCATCCTGGCTCCTGGGAAAAGCAGCAGACCTCCTGGGGCACTGATAGAGGATTACCTCCTGGGGACCTCCAAACCTTTTTTCCAGAGAAGGAGGCGACCACCCCTCCCCCTTGGACAGCTAACTGCCCAGGACAGGAATGTTGCAGCTTCTGAATCTCAAAGCCCTCACCACACCTTGTTTGCCCTCTCCCACCCCCTTATAAAAGATCTGACCAGGAAAGAGAAGAGAAGATGGTTTTGTTGGGGTATGAACCCGCCATCTTCTCGGATTTCTGGCCTTCTGAATAAAGCGCCCATAAAAGATTCAATCATTGTCATTGCTTATTGCATTTGGTAGTGACAGGCAGCCTGAACACCAGTGTCTTTTCTGGTTACACTATGTTAGTACAAATTTTTTTTTCATAAAAGTGAAAATTCTCTTTGGATATCTTTTGGCTAGTGAAAACAGCTACTAAAGAAAAGTGGTGAATACTCTACTTTAGGACAGTGGGGGGAAACCTGTAGTCAGAATTAGTAGGTTTCAGGAAAAACTTCTATAACTGGAAAATTGACTTTTACCCTGGACATTTATGTAAGGGAAAGTTCCTTTTTAGAGCTAGGGCTTCAAGAAAAAGCCTTAATCAATAAGGAAATGAAAAAGGATTTCTCAGCACTTCTTAATCTCAAGGACTCACAATAATGCCTTGTCAGTGTCAACATCCACTTTTTTCATCTGGGAAATTCTATGACTGTATTTTACTTTTTTATTTTCCTGAGGAAATAAGAATGTCTTCAGAAACCTTGAGCATTTTTGTTGATAGCTTCTTTTGGAGATGGTGGTATGTACTTTGATTTTAACTATTTTCCCCAACAACCTCACAGACTCTTTCCTTAACTGCCATGGCACACTTAGAACTCCGGAGTGTCTGATTCTCCTGAGGCTCAGTGAGGCTCTAGCACCACTTCACCTGTTTATTACATGCACAGTATGCATAGTCTTATCCTCTTAGCCCTGCAGTGAAGTGAAAGTAATGCTAGGATTATATATTTTGTTCTTAACTCAAAATTGATTAACAGGCTCTGGCAGGGTAGCTCAGTTGGTCAGAGTATCATCCCAATATGCCAAGTTTGTGGGTTCCATCCAGGGTCAAGGCATATACAAGAATCAATGAATGAATGCATAAATAAGTGGAGCAACAACTCACTGACTCTCTCTCTCTCAAAAAATCGACTAAAAATTTTAAAAGTTAATTAACAATTTTCCAAAGACAATACCTAATATATGCTATATGATTAAAATAATTAGCAAAAACATATTCCATAATGGATTTGTATGTCTATTATGTATTATATTAAATATCTCATATATATAAAAATAGAATTATACCATACATAATTTTGTAAACTATTTTCCCACTCAATACCATATATTTTATGAAATAACTACCTTATTATTTTTTAGGAATATTATATATTTTATTATTTAAAAGAGCAATGTTTATTAACCATTCTGCCTTTTATTAAACAAGCATGTACTATATGCCCAACTTTATTCTAAGCACTATATGAATATTAACACATTTTAATTATCATCACAACTCAATGATGTGCCCTGTTGGTGGGAGTGCAGATTGGTGCAACCATTGTGGAAACAATATGGAGTATCCTTAAAAAACTAAAGATGGATCTGTCTTTTGACAGTGATCTCACTTCTGGGAATATATCTGAAGGAACTCAAAACACTAATTCAAAAGGACAGAAGCACCCCTATGTTCATTGCAGTGTTATTTACAATCGTCAAGGTATGGAAGCAGCCTAAGTGTCATCAGTGAATGAGTAGATAAAAAGCTGTTTCTATATATATACAGCAAGTGTGATTTTCAGCTTATAAATTTAACTCACAGTTTTTCCTTAATAAAGCCATTGAATTTTGCTAGAAAACATTTATTTACTTACTTACTTACTTACTTATTTATTTTTAGAGAGAGGGGAAGGGAGAAAGACAGGGAGAGATACACTGATCAGTTGCCTCTTGTTTATGTCCCAGTGGGAACCAAACCCACAACCCAGGCATGTGCCCTGATGGAGAATCAAAACAGCAACGTTTCACTCTGCAGAATTACACTTAAGCAACTGAATCATACAGGTGAGGACAATATTTCTATTAGTATCTCTAGACTTGTGTCTTTGTATGATCTTCAGGCAAGATTCTCAGGTGTGGAATTTTCAGATCAGATGGGAATTTTAACACTGACAGACAATGCCAAACTGCCCTCTGGAAATATCATGTCAATTAATTCTACTCTAAGTGTATAAAAGTGTATCTCTTCCCACTCTTGTCAACATATTCATCCTTTTTCTTTGAATTCACTAAAAAATCAACAAGTATTAGCTATGTCCTCCTGAACACCCAGTCAGCTCTGTGAGTCACCCTGTGAACATGAGAAGTTAAGGATAGCTAAATGTCAACATACCAGTGTCGGATGCTGCTCCACACACACAGCTCTGGATCATTATCAATGTATTACCCACATTTTCAAGAGCCCATTCATAGCACAAGAACAAATTTTCATCCTGTTGAGGAGAAATTAAAGTACAAGTCAATAGATTATGTGCAAAATGTTAACTTTCTTACTGTTGTTCTTCATCTTCATCTTGATTTCCAATTCAATTGTAGGAGCTGGTGGCCCTGCTTTATCTTTTGCCTGCAGATATCTAAGCACCCAACATTAGTAAGCTATTCCTCCAAGGCAACAACTGTACCTTGTAATTATTAGCCTTCCCAGATCTTCTTCAGAAACTCAGACACATGGTATGAGCCATAGTAACTTCCACCTGATGACTAGTGTCCCAGTTTCATCAAACTACCTGCTGCCAGTCTCTCATTGCCACACCAGCCATCTATACCTGAACCCCTGACTTTGAAGCTCTATCTGCCTGTACAGTTGTGTATTGCCTGCTGCAATGCCATTCTCTCTGCCCACCTTACAGATTGCCTGCATACCCATCTGCAGCCCATCCATGCCCTTCTGCTAGTTGTAACACAGAGCACCTGCCCACCTTGTGTGGATTTTGTCTCACTTTGTGAGTGATGGGTAAAAAATGACTTAAAGTATCATTTCAAAACCAAGTGATAAATTGTATTCTATGGGCCTTCCGTTTAGTGTAATAATTGGAGAATCCAACCTATGGCAGTCAAACATCTGGAACATCATCATCAGGTAAAGAATGAACAGGTGGTGTGAAATCTTACCCCAAACCCAGAGGGGTCTGAAAATATAAACCTGAATTTATCCTCTGCTACTGTCCCCTAGACCAGTGAGTTGGGATCAAGTGGAACATCATTATCAGCTGTACTAATTGCAGCAGCATTTTCAGTGAAACACCTGATTGATGAATTACATTGGGGACATGTGGCTTGATGCAAATTCTCAAGTGGGTTATACAAGTTGAACAAATACAGAATGGAGAGCATGTGCACTCTGTATTGAGGGGTCCTCACCTGTCTCACATACATGTCTTATGAGTAAGCATATGTCCTAGGCAGTGAAATAGTGTGGAAGTTACACTAATGTGTTGTGAGATCTCCCTCCACTCCCATCTCACCCTTTCTCTTTTCTTTCTTTTTTATAATATCCATCTTAATAGGCATGATGATGTCTCATTGTGGTTTTTATTTGTATAACCCTAATGATTTGTAATGTTGAGCTTTCATGTGCTTAATTAACATTTTGTGTATCTTTAGAGAAATGTCTATTGATGTTCACTGCCAATTTTTTTTTTAATTGGGTTGTTCATTTTTGTTGTTTTTGAATTGTAGGAGTTCTTTATATCTTCTGGATATAGACCTCATCAAATACATAATTTGAAAGTATTTTCACTCATTCTGTGGGTTATCTTTTCACTCTCTTAATAATGTTTTTTGATGCACAAAATATTTCTAACTTAGTTAAGTGCCAGTTTTTCAATTGTTATTGTTGTCTCTGTTTTTTGTATCATATCCATGAAATCAGTTCCAAATCCAATGCTATGAAGTATGTCTCCTATAGTTACTTCTAAGTGGTTAAACTCTTATGTTTAAATCATTGATTCTTTCAATTTGGTACATGGTGTAAATTCATGGTCCAGTTTCAGACTTATGCATGTGAATAGCCATATTTTCCAAAAACATTTGTGCAAAAGACTGTCTTTTTTTGCATTGTATAGTCATGGCACCCTTGTCAAAAATCATTTAACCATGTATGTAAAGATTTATTTCTGGGATCTCTATTCTATTCCACTGTTCTGTGTGCCTGTCTTTATTATAATGCCACATTGTTTTGATTATTATAGTAATTTGACACCAGAAAGTGTGTCCTCAAAGTTTGTTTTTTTTCCCAAGAAAGTTTTGTCTATATAGTTTTGTCTATACTTTAAAGTTCCATGTGAATTATAGCTTAGATTTTTATATTTCTGCAAAAAATGCCATAGGAATTTTGATAAAGATTGCATTGAATCTATAGATTGCTTGTGGATAGTATTGCCATCCTAAAAACATTAAATCATTCAATCCATAAACACAGGTTGACTTGTCTGGCTTTGGTATTAGGGTAATGAGGGATATGTTAAAAAGTGTTCTTTTCTCTTCAATTATTTGGAAGAATTTGAGAAAAATTGGCACTAAATCTTCTATGAATGATAAAAGTTACCAGTGAAGCCATCTGGTCTATGACTTTCTTGTCATCTTCATTGTTGTTTTTTTTAGAAAGTCTTTGATTACTGATTCACCCTCGTTAATTACTGATTCAGTTCTACTAGTTGTAGGTTTATTCTAATTTTTTTCTTTGTGATTCAGTATTAATAGATATCGTGTTTCTAGAAATTTGTCCATGTCATCTAGGTTAAACAATTTGCTGGCTAACAAATGTTCACAGCATTCTCTTATAATCCTTTTCATTTTTGTAAAATTGGTAACATTGTCTCCACTTTAATTTCTAATTTTAGTTATTTGAGTCTTCTTTCTTTTCTTATATATTTAGGTGAAGTTTGTTAATTTTGTTGATCTTTTCAAAAAATCAACTTTTAATTTCATTGATTTCCCTATTGTTTTTTAACTATCTATATATCTCCACTGCAATCTTTATTATTTCCTTTTTTCTGCTAGCTTTGTTCTTAGTTTACTCTCCTCTTTGTTATTCATTAAGATGTAAAATTAAGTAGTTGATTTGAGATCTTTCCTCTTTTTTAATATGTTTACAACTGTAAATGTTCCTACAAAATTTTGCTGCATCCTATAAATTTCGATAGGTTGTTCTTTTATTTCCATTTGTCTCAAGGTATTTCTAATTTCCCTTATAGTTTCTTTGTTGACTTAATGGTTGTTCAAGAGTATGTTCTTTAGTTTACACATAATATTGAATTTTCTACTTTTCCCTCTGTAATTAATTTCCAGTTTCATCCATTATGATAAGCAAATATATTTTATCTTATTTCAATCTTTTTAAAATTTACTAAGACTTTTTTATGGCCTGACATTCAATTTTTTTCTTAGAGTGTGTTTCACATGCACTTGAAAGAAAAATGTGTATTCTGCTCCTGTAGGATATCCTATAAATATCTGGTAGGTCCCATTAATCTATAGTATTATTTAAGTTCTCTATTTCTTCACTCATCTTCTGTCTGGTTATTTATTTCAGCCGTTATTGAAATCCCTGAGTATTATTGCAGAGCTGTTTACTTCTCCATTTAGTACTGTCAATGTTTGCTAATATACTTTGGAGCTCTCATGTTTGTAACATATGTATCTATAATTGTTACATCTTCTTGGTGTATTAACTATTTTATCAATATATAATGTCCTTCTTTAGCTCTTTAAATAGTTTTTGACTAAAAGTATATTTTTGTATGATATTGCATAGCCACACCAACTCTCTTTTGGTTACTGTTTGCATACAATATCTTTTTAAATCCTTTATCTTTTACCTTATTTATGTCTTTCAAACAAAGTGAGTCTCTTGGTTGAGGAGTTTAATCCACTTACATGTAAAATAATTATTGATAAATAAGGATATACTTTTGCTATTTTGTTATTTGTTTCCTGTATGCTATATCTTTTTCTCCCTCATTCCTTCCATTACTGCCTCCCTCTGTATTTAGTTAATCTTTTGTAGTGACATGTTTGACTCCTTTTTTATTTCTTTTTTTGTATAGTCTATAGCTTGTTTTCATAGTTACAGTGGAAAATACCATATAGCCTTCTAAAATTATAATATTTTAACTTAAATTGACCCTAACTTCATTTACATACAAAAATCTACTCCTATATAGCACTGCCCTCCTCTATTTCATGATATTCATGTCACAGTATACAATTTTATACATTGTCCACCAACTAACATAGATTTCTAATTATTTTTATCCATTTTTATCTTTCATTATGGCAAAATACACATTAACATAAAATGCATTTGTCTTTTTCATACTGTAGAAAATAAAAAGTAATGTTACAAATAAAAATTGCCATAATAGTAGTTTTATGTCTAGTCCTGTATTTACTTTTACCAAGGATCTTTATATCCTACTATAACTTTGAGTTACTGTCTAGGGTGCTTTCATTTCAATCTGCAGGTTTACATTAAGCATGTGTTACAAGGCAACTCTAGTGGTAATCAGCTCCCATAGTGTTAGTTTATGCAGGGATGTCTTATTTGTTACCTCATTTTTAAAGAACAGTTTTGCCACATATAGAATCTTCATTTGACACCTTTTTTCTTTCAGATCTCTTTATATATCATCCCACTGTAACTAAATGCAGGTCCATATACCTGCCATTTCAAAAGCCAACACTCAAGAGGCAGCTGCTGATGTAAAGGAAAGAGCTGTTATTTCCAGTGCCAGCAACATAGAAGATGGGGAAATATTGTCTCAAAGCCCATCTCACTGGGAAGAGACTTTTGTCTCAAAGCTCATGTCTACATCTCAGTGTAGGGAGAGGTATTTATAAGGAAGGAAAGGGGAAAAGATCAAGGGAGAGGGATTAAAAGCTTTCTATGTACAGACAGATGATCATAGCCCATTCCAATAAGGCAAGTGATGGTCCAGTGTGCATCATTGCAGTGTCAACCTGGCTCCATGGGTGAAACTCAGCAAATCTCCCTGAGCTGGGATGCCTGAGGTCAGAGTGTGTATCATTTGAAGTTAGTTCCTAGGATTCTTATACAAACATGCAGTTTATCTACAAATTACATAGTCAAAGTCAGCACTTACAGAAAAAATGTCAAAAGAATGATGGGTGGAGATCCAAGATGACAGAAGAGTAAGTGGAAGCTATATGAATCTCCTCCAAGGACCAATCTAGAATTACAGCTAAATTGTAGAGAAATCCTCCTGAATAACCAACTGAACAGCAACTGGAAAGAATTATAACCAAGAACAGACAGAAGAAACCATTTCACTAAAAGACCGGTAGGGCATGTGGAGGAGGTGTGAGAGTTCTGAATGGCTTCCTATGAGAAGCACCTGAATTTCCCAAGGATATTTCAGTGGCCAGCAGTTTTCCCCTGAGAAGTGTGGGGTCTAAACCCCCAGTGGGCTCCCCAGCTCATAGCACCAGAGCCAGAAAGGGACCAAGATAACATCCAGCTGTGAAAAGCAACAGGGTTTCTGCCTGCTAGAAAGAGATGGCAGAACACACAAAGAGCCTCTTAAAGGGCCAATGCACAAAATTTTGTTTGTAGACACTTAACATGGGCACTGGCAGAGGGGAGGGAGAGTGGATTAGAGATGCTTGAAGATATTCTAAGGTGGGGGCTCTGAGGACAGAACTGAAGGAACAGCCACCAGGACTCCTGTGTTGAGTCTTCTCCACACTGCAGAGGCCATCTTTCTGAGGCAGAACACTCCTCTCCAAGTGGCATCAGCCTCAGAGGAAGCAATAACCCCACTCACAGGAATTACTCTGTTCCACCCTGTGGTGCTTAAACTGAGCTGCTGATTACACCTCAAGGCTATTACCACTGATCAGTTTAACAACTAAGGCAGAAAATAAGAAGAAGCAGCCAAAATGAAAAGACAAAGAAACAGATCCCAAATGAAAAAACAAGGGAATTCTCCAGAAGAAGAACTGGATGAAATAGACTCAAGAAATTTATCAGATAGAGAGTTTAGAGTAATGGTCATAAGGATACTCAACAGAGTGAAAAAAAGACATAGAAACCATAAAAAAGGACCAGCCAGAAATAAATATGCAATATCTGAAATAAAAAAAAAGTACAATGGAAGGACTAAACAGTAGGTTAGATGAAGCAGAGGATTGACTCAGTAATTTGGAAGACAAGGTAGGAAAAAAAATCAGGCAGAGCAGCATAAAGAAAAAAATAAAAATGAGGAGAACTTAAGAAACATTCTGGGCAACATGAAGTGCAACAACACCCATATCATGGGAATACCAGAAGGGGAAGAGAGCAAGGAAGGGACCGAGAACCTATTTGAAGAAATAATGATTGAAAACTTTCCTAATCTGGAGAAAAAAAGACACACAATTCAAGGAAGTTCAGAGAATCCTAAACAAGTTGGACCCAAAGAGACCCACATCTAGACACATCATAATTAAAACAATAAGGCTCAAAGACAAAGAGAGAATCCTAAAAACCACAAGAGAAAAGTAGGTAGTTACATATAAGGGAGCACCAATTAGACTGTAATCTGATTTCTCAACAGAAACATTTGAGGCCAGAAGGCAGTGGGGTGAAATATTCAATGTTATGGAAGGCAAGGACCTACAACCATGGCTACTTTATCCAACAAGTCTATCATTTACAATAGAAAGAGAAGTAAAGAGCTTCTCAGACAAAAAAAAAAAAGTTAAAGGAGTTTGTTAACACCAAACCAGTACTGCAACAAATGTTACTGGACTAGCTTTAAGGAGAAGAAAAAGAGAAAGAAAGAAACAAACAAACAAAAGAAGGTAGTCTAATAATAAATGGCACAAAATATGTATCTATCAATAATCACCTTATATGTAAACTGCTTAAATGCTCCAGCCAAATGATATAGAATAGATGAATGGATAACAAGACAGGACCTATATGTATGCTGCCTCCGAGAGACCCATCTCAGACTGAAAGATACACACAGACTGAAAGTAAAGGGATGGAAAGATATTTTACACAAATAGAAAGGAGAAAAGCTGGGGTAGCAGTACTAATATTTTACAAAATAAACTTTAAATCCAGGGCTATAGTAAGAGACAAAGAAGGATATTACATAATGTTACAGAGAACAATCCAGCAAGAGGGTACAAACCTAGTATATATTCATGCACCCAACTTAGGAGCACCTAATAATGTAAAGCAAATCTTGATGGATGTAAAGGGAGAGGTCAACAGAAATACAGCCATAGTAGAGGGTTTGAACACCCTATTGACATCAATGGATAGATCTTCCAGACAGAAAATCAACAAGGAGATAGTGGCCTTAAATGACTCACTAAATCAAATAAATTTAATTAAGTCTTCAGAGCATTTCACTCCAGCAGCAGAATAAACATATTTTTCAAGTGCACATGGAACATTTTCTAGGATAGACCACATTAGGACACAAAACAAGACTCAATAACTTTAAGAAAATTGATATCGTATCAACATTTTTCTCTGGCCACAATGCTACAAAACCAGAAATCAATAATCACAAGAACATTGAAAAACACACAAGGACATGGAAGCTAACTAACATGTTATTAAACAGTGAATGGGTCAACAACAAGATCACAGGAAAAAATCAAAACATACCTTGAAACAAATGAAAACAAGAATACAACAACCCAAAATCTGTGAGACACTGGGAAAACAATCCTAAGAGGGAAATTCATAACATTAGAGGCCTATCTCAAAAAACAAGAAAAAACTCAAGTAAATAATCTACCTTCACATTTGAAGGAACTTGAAAAGAACAACAAACAAAGCACAAGGCAAATAGAAGGAAAGAAATAATAAAGATCAAAGCAGAGATAAAAGAAATAGAATCTAAAAAGAAAAGATACAAAAGATCAATGAATCTAAGAGGTGATTCTTTGGAAAGATAAAAAGGATTGATGATTGTTTAACCAGATTCATTGAGAAAAAAGAGAAGGATCCAAGTAAATAAAGTCATAAATAAAAGAGGAGAAATAACAACTGACACCAAAGAAATACAAAGGATTGTAAGAATATATTATGAAAAACTATATGCCTGCAAACTGGAAAACATGGATGAGAGGGATAAATTCCTGGGAATGTAAAATCTTCAAAAGCTAAATCAGGAAGAATCAGAGAATCTGTAAAGACAGATTACATCTAGTGAAATTGAAGCAGTAATCAACAAACTCCCAACAAACAAAAGCCCTGGACCAGATGGCTTCACAGGTGAAATTTACCAAACAATCTGAGAACCAACACCTCTCCTTTTCAACCTATTTCATAAATTTCAAGAGGAGGGACAGCTCCTAAACTCATTTTATGAGGTCACATTATCCTAATTTCAAAGCAACGTAAAGTAACTACAAAAAAAGAAAATGATAGGCCAATATCCCTGATGAACATAGATATCTTCAACAAAATATTAGCAAACCGAATAAAGCAATTCATCAAAAAGATTATATACCATATTCAAGTGGGATTTACTCTGGGAATGCAAGTTTGTTACAACATTAGCAAATGCATAAATCTTACTCACCACACAAACTAAATAAAGGCTAAAAACCATATGATCATATCAATAAATGCAGAAAAAGCATTTGATAAAATCCAGCACCCATTTATTCTAAGAACGCTCAGCAAAGATTAGAGGGAACATACCTAAACATAATAAAGGCCACATATGATAAACCTGCTGCCAGCATCATACGCAAAAGCCAAAAACTGCAAGCATCCCACTTAAGATCAGGAACAAGACAGGGATGTCCACTTTCACCACTCGTTTTCAATATCTTGGTGGAAGTCTTAGCTACAGCAATCAGACAAAAAGAAGAAATAAAAATCATCCAAATTGGAAAGGAAGAAGTAAAACTGCCTGTATTTGTAGTTGACATGATACTGTACACAGAGAATCCCAAAGACTCCACCGAGAAACTACTGGAACTGATAAATTAATACAGCAAAGTAGCAGGATACAAAATTAATATCCAGAAATAATTTACATTTTAATATGCCAATAATGAGCTAACAAAATGGGAAATTAAGAAAACAATCTCATTCAAAATTGCTACAAAAAGAATAAAATACCTAGGAATAAACCTAACCAAAGATGTGGAAGACCTGTACTTGGAAAAACATAAGACACTGAAAAAAGATGAAGAAGATACACATGGAATAATAAGTTGAAGCACATACCATGTTCATGGTTAGGAAGAATTAACATCATTAAAAAGTCTATACTACCCAAAGCAATGTATAGATTCAATGCAATTTCTATTAAAATACCAAGGGCATATTTCACAGATCTAGAACAAATATTTCAAAAATTTATATGAAACCAAAAATGACCAAAAATATCCTCAGCAATCCTGAAAAAGAAAAAGAAAATAGGATGGATCACAATACCTCATATCAAAATATATTTCAAGGTCACTGTAATAACAACAGTCTCATCCTGGCATAAGAACAAACACTTAGATAAATGGAACAGAATAGAGAGTCTAGATATAAACCTATGTCTCTACAGTCAGTTAATATTTGACAAAGTGGGCATGAGTATACAATGGAGTAAATGTAGCCTTAGTGTCTTCAATAAATTCTTTTTGGAGAACTAGATTGGTACATGCAAAAAATGAAACTAAACCACCAACTTGCATTATACACAAGAATAAACTCAAAATGGATACAAAACTTAAATATAAGTCATGACACCATAAAAGTCCTAGAGGAAGACATAAGCAGGAAAATTTCAGATATCCCACATAACAATATTTTTGCTGGTATATCTCCTAGGGCAAGGGAAATAAAAGAAAAAAATAAACAAAAATGGATTCCATCAATTTAAAAAGCTTCTGCACAACTAAATAAACCTTCATTGAAATGAAAAGGGAATTGACTCTGTGAGAGAACATATTGGACAATGATACATAACACAGAGGTTTAAACTCCAAAATTCATAAAGTGAATTAAACCACAAGGAGTTATCACCTAACGCCAATCTGAATGATCATCACGCTACAAAAAAACAAGTGCTTGTAAAGATGCAGAGAAAAGGAAACCCGAGTGCACTATTGGGAATTCAGGCCAGTGCAGCCACTATGGAAAATAGTAGGGAATTTCCACAGAAAACTAATAATGGAACTGCCTTTAACCCAGCGATTTGCTGCTGGGAATGTATCTAAGAATCCTGGATCACCATTTCAAAAGAACTTACGCACCCCTATGTTCATAGCAGTGCTGTTTACAATAGTTAAGCTCTGGAAACAGCCTAAGTGCCCATCAGTAAATGAATGGATCAAAAAGCTGTGGAACATTTATACAGTGGAATTCTATGCAGCAGAAAGAAAGAAGGAACTTTTACCTTTTGCAACAGCATGGATGGAACTGGAAAATATTATGTTAAGTAAAATAAATCAGTTGGTGAAAGACAAATACCATATAATCTCACCTATAAGAGGAAACTAATGAACAAAATAAATTAATGAACAAAATAGAACCTCAGGCATCAAAATACGAAACAGACTGGCAGTGACCAGAGGGGAGGCGGGAGAGGGATAATGGTAGAAAAATGGGGAAGGGATTAGTCAAAGAACATGTATGAATAGCCCATGAACATGGACAAAAGTGTGGGAATTGATTATGGGAGTGGGGGTTAGGATGAGCAGAGGAGGGTAAAGTAAAAAAATTGGGACAACTGTAACAGTATTACAAAACAATCTTAAAAATATTGTTTGTATAACTGATCTTCTGAACAATTTAAAAACACTGGTAAAGTTCAATTGCTGTTTTATCTTTTACGAATACATATATTAATGAATTGTGTAATATTGCTTAAATATTTAGATGTTATTTTTCAATATACTATTACTCAAGATCTCATAAAATAAAATTTATAATTATTTTTAATTGAAAATGAACAAAAGAAAATGTTACCTAAAAATGCTCAATTACACCTTCTATTTATCTGTTCTTTCCAATGAACACTGATACAATGACAACAAAAATAAAAATAATCATGTATTATTAATTGAGACTACTTATGTACCAGGTATCATTATACTAGTTGATTTACAAGTATTTTACTCACAGCTATTATGTGAGGCATGCATAATTATCAGCTCCCCATTATACTTGAAAAATCTATAATTAAAAACTAATTTTTTCAGACTCATATACCCATCTGTGAAAGATTATTTTATAGCCATATGACTGCAAATTTAACACCTTTTTTCTAGAATACTATACAACTCATTTTGGGAAAGAAAGATTAATGACTAAGAAGATTTTTATTTTGTAATTTTGCTTTTAGCCAATTTTGCTTCATTTGTTTAACTTATAAGTCAGAGTATATTTTAATCTATAAAGTATCATTATGAATGAGAATTTGTCAAAAGTATACAAACAATACACAAGAAATTTATTGTAACTTATCATTATAATTTTTACTATGCATGAGCATGTAGTGTTCTTAAAAGAAGAATATTCACTCTTTTCATATAAATAGAACTTTGCTTCATCACATAGTAAGCATCACATCACTAAAATTTAATCCTTTGCAAAATATCCTATCACTTTTTTTTTTGGTCAACAGATACACTGGCTCTCACCTTATGAAATTGCAAACAGGCACAAGCTGACAAAGAGGTACCTTATCTTCATTGTTCCAGTGATGTAGAACTCACAGGCAATGTTTTGAATGTCAATGACAAATGTCAGGATAAGGATAGAAATAGTGATGATAAAATAATTTCCTGAATGGTGAGAAAACCACCTGGGAAATGTCTACTTCAATCTTTCATTATAAAATTCATTTTTGCAGAAATACAGACTTAGAGTGAAACAAGATTCTATGTCCTTCACCTTAGTTTTAGTGTAAAGAATCAAGTGAGCAAAACCCTAGGTATTAACAAGGGATTTTATTCATTTTTTTAATGCAAATGTCTGTCTATTCCTAGAATAAGTGCTCAATTATTCCACTACCATGAATGTCACTAGCACCAAATATTGCACTTAATAGTGAAAAAAAAACAAATGAGATTTTAAAAAAATCCAGTGAAATCTAAATAATTTTGAGTATACTTTATTAAAGATGACAGAAATATGCATATTTACAGAAAGCTATATATCAATGTTTTAAGATGTTAGAGAAATACATACTGAAAATAAAAATTTAAATGAACTGTGAACTATTAAATTCTATTTAAAATTCACATATCTACAAAAAAATTTGTTTTTAGCACTAATATCTTTGCAAGGATTGGCAAACATTTTCTGTAAAAAGGGCCAGAGAAAAAATACTTCAGAATTTGCTGGCTATCTGGTCTCTGTTGCAAGTATTCAATTCTGCTGTTTTAGCATGAAAGCAGCTGTAGAAAATACATAAATGGGTGAACATGGTTGTGTTTATAAGTTAGTCATTAAAGCTTTGGTGCACCTTGGGAAATGAAACATATTAAAGTTCAATGACAGTGAGAGGAGTCGGGATTTTCATTAAGGTGTGTATTTCAGTGGTACAGTTTATTATCTTCCTCTATATTTTATATATTGTACTACCAACTATCTGCAAGAATCTCTAAAAATATCTATTAAGTATTATATCCATATCCTAGGTCAATTTTGATTAAAATACAATCAGACATTAATTTAGGAGCTCTGCCTTTGCTATGGTAAGTCAGTGTTCCCCTTGATCATCACAGAGATCTTAGAGAAAAGGGTGTGAGTTCCCCAGGAAGATGCCATGGGGAGAAGGATAAATTCATTACTGTCAGCAAAAGCTAAAGATTGGTGGACAGTTATTTTTGTAGCTCTCTAAATTTGATTAAAAACTAACGGGCTCATATCTAATAAACATACACTTTCAATTCCAACTTGCAATTTAGAGACAGCAGCATGAAAATACACCTGAGTATGTGTGGGCACAGTTTCAGGGGATGTAGAGACCTCACAATGTATTCCACAGCTTCCTTGACTAATGTCTCCAGCATGACTTGTTAGTCTCTACATTGATCAAGTGGCTATTAGAGATAAAACTGTGCTAACTTTTGTAAGAATTAGAAGAGCTTGACTACAAGGGAAGTGGCAATGGCTTCTTGAAGACGCACCCTTATAGGTGAAAGATCGCCCTATCCAGGCAGGAGTATTATTTATGCATTATTTATACAGTGTGTCTGGGGTCTGCATGAAATATGAAATCTCTGTCCAGAAAGTGCCTTTCTCAGCAGGACTATTTTAGTTAAAGTGCACAATGGAATTGGCTGCATTTCCATAAGCTGACTACAAATGGAGAAATGGGAGTAACAATTTCTTCTTGTCTCTGGGCTTTAGTCTATGTAAAAATAAGACTAATGAGTAATATAGGTGAAAATGAATGGGCTGTGCTGGGGGACACTGAAGTTTATTGTAGAGAAGTAAACAATTATTCACATCACTAGCTTCTTCCTCTGCACCTTCTTTTGGATTTACCATTATTTAGTATATGTTCTTTTACCCCAAAGAAAAGAGGCTGTTTTTTTGTTTTTTTTTTTTAATAAACTCAGCTACTTCTACTTTCTCCCTGGCATCAAGTTTCTTGGAAACACTAAAGCACTAACCTTAATACCTGATTGAATGGATGGAGGGCCAAGAAAAAATATTTTTGTAAATATTTATTAACATTAAAATTATGTATATTATAGCACTTCAGCTAGCATTTTAATACCTCATACCCTAAATTAGTCTGTTCAATGTTGTCTAGCCATACAGAAATTCTCACATTTCTCAGGTATTCACTAATTCTTATAATAATTCTGCAACTTTGAAATGTGGTTTTCAGTGCCTATTGTAAATTTGTCCTCTTCCTACTCGACAATGCAGGGCCTTTCAGAGCAGTTACACGTGGTTCATAGTGTTCACCTGTGCATGGGTGTGTGGTGAGTCTGAATCACACTTAGAGAATTAGGCCATTGCTACTTTTCCTCAGAGGTCTTTTGTCTTTTCCAACTTTAGATTGGTAAATGCTTTTCCTGTGTTTCTACAACTCTTTGTATAAATCTTATTCCAGTTTTAAATTCATCATTTCAAGTTTAATATAGTACCTATCTCCTTACAGTGGAAACAGAAAATTATAAACCTGATTAGATTATCATAAAGTCCACCTTAGAAAATAAGGTCTCAGTTGGAAAGTTCTTAGTAAAGAATTTTGAGGGAGATAATTTGCAGTAAATGAAAGATGAAAACAAATTATTTGTTTAAAAAACACTTTTCCCATTGAGAACAGTTGGACTACCCCCTTGAATTTGGCTGATTTCTGTGACTTGATTCACCAGAAAAATGTAGTGGAAGTGACTTTCTGTGACTTCTGATGTTAGAGCACAAGAAATTTTTAAAGCTTCTGCCTGGGTCTCTTGAAATGCTGGCTTCTAAAGATGCTCCCTTTGGAATACTTACCTTTAAAACTCAGTCATTGTGTTGTGAGAAAACCTAAGCAGTTTCTGGAGAGACCCACATGGGGAAGAATCAGTTTCCAGCACACAGTCTAAACTTAATTCCCAAATAACAGCCAGCACTAATTTGCCCTCCACGTAGGGCGCAGTCTTGGAAGTGGATCATCCAGCCTCAGTCAGGTTGCTCCAGCTATGACCGCTGGAACAAAGATAAACACCACCCAACTCATGGGCAAGAACAATACATGATTGTTGTTGTTCTAAACCTCTAATTTTGGAATATTTTGTAATTTAGGAATAGATAACTAGAACAATAATGACCCATATGTTTGAAGAAAATCTCCCCTACGCATATATATCCTCACATATATGAGGGGGAAGTTAGTAAATATTTATATTACCCTTATACCAAATATCTTTTTCTTAAGATTTTATTTATTATCCTTGGCTGGTGTGGCTCAGTGCATTGAGCACCAGCCTGTGAACCAAAGTTTCACTGGCTCGATTCCCAGTCCAGGGCACATGCCTGGGTTGCCAACCAGGTCTCCAGTAGGGGGTATGTGACAGGCAACCATACATTGATGTTTCTCTCCCTCTCTTTCTTCCACCCTTCCCCTCTGTCTAAAATAAATTTATAAAATCATTTTTAAAACATTTTATTTATTATATACAGAGAGAGAGAGCAAGGGAGGAGAAAAAGGAGAAAAATTTTGATGTGTGAGAGAATCATAGATTGGCTGCCTTTTGCACACAGCCCTACCAGGGACCAGACCTGCAACCCAGACATGTATCGTGACAGGGAATCTAACTAGGTACCTTACACTTTGGGGAGTGGTGCTACCCCAACCAATAGAGCTACCCTATATCAAACATCTTTGATTTTCCTCTGAATAGACCTTATTCTTATATATGTCATACCAAAATGAAGCAATTAAATTTAAAAAATGAATATGTTGCATCATAAAATGGTGAAATTTCAAGAGATCCCTGAGATTATCAACTACTTCATTGAGAAAAACAAAATGAAGTTCACATAATTAGGTGACTTACTCTAGGTCACATAGCAACAGAAACAATCAAAATAGTTCCCTGATTCTAGGTCTGGGCAAATAGAACTCAAATACAAATTTTAAAAAGGAAGGAAAAGATATATAACAAATAATTATATTTCTAAGTTCTCAAAACTCTCAAGTAGAAATACTATATCAATTAAAATACCTTTACACATAGAAGTTCTTCTGTATTGGCATTAGTCTATTGTTATTGCAGAACTGTGTTCAGTGACAGATGGCTGGTCACTCAGTTACTAAGTGGATATAAATATTTCACACTGATTATATTGGGCATTTAAATAAGAAGATAACAATATTTTTATAACCTAACTTCCCTTGTATTAAGCAACTCCCCTTAAACGCCCCTAACAAAATGTATTCATTGAGGTCATCTAGGCCTGTTTATATTGCAGAAGGGTCTACAAAATAAAAATAAAACCACAAAAATTCACTTTAGTGGACGATATTTTCAAGAGTGTCGCTAGAATAAGACACTCTATAATGGCACAGTATAGGTGCCTACAAGTATTCTATCCCTATTTTATAGAACTTTAAAGAAAATAAGTTGAAAAAATTGAAGGCAGTGACAATGTGAGAACTGATGGCAAAGGACTGGAGAATAGAATTTCCTTCCCCACTATGGGAGCTATAACATAGTCTGTTGGACATCGAGATCACCTGTCAGTAAGTAGTTGTGTGTGTATGTGTGAGGGTTCTGATAATATAGAGAAACTTCTTTTTGTGTGGTTAAATTTGTAGACTAAGAACATACTAAAAATGTGTTTAGAAATACCTTGAATCTCAAATCTCAAAATCCGTTTCCCACCTCTTGTTTTTATATCTACCATACACAGGGTACCATCTCCTTCCTAGATCCTCCCTCCTCAAGCCCAGCATAAAGCATCTACTCTCAAATGAGTCACCTCTTTGGAAGTGCTCTCTTTCAACTCACAGAGCTGGCCCCCCTTTATCATAAAACCACAGCTAGGATGCTACGAAAAAAGAAAGAACCATCATCGTATATCAAATTCTTCTTTCAATCCTGAAACAAACATTTCTAAGGATAAAATAAAAGGCTTTGCCTGAAGTACAAGGAAAAGAAAACCATGGACAAATATTTTAACTCTTTTTTATTATGTTACCCTACTGGACTTGGATATAAATTAAGAAAAGCGGAAGGCTCAAGAATGTTTGCCATATATCTGGGTTGCAAGTCTGGTTGAATGACTGGGCCTCTAGTAAAATGAGGAGTAGTAACTATGAACAATTTTTAGCAAAAATGATCAATTTAATTTTATATATGTTCAATTTGAAATGATAGATAGCTAAGGGGAGATGCCAAGGTGGCAGCTGTATAATTGTGTGTGGCGCTCAAAAGCGAAGTCTGGATAGAGATAATTATACTGGAGGTTGTATAATGGAGATGAAGATGCAAATGAAAGCTCTTGGCAGTACACGAGATTATGTAGATGGTATATGGTAAAGAATGATTTAAAGCCTGTGTATAAAGAGAGTAACATAACAAAACTGATTACAAATAAGACTGCAGAGAGTTGGAAGGAAAATGGAAAGTATATGATATCAGAGAAGCTAAGAGAGATAATGTTTCAAGAAAAAAATTGTCATTGGCATCAGTTATTATTCCTCATAAGTCAAATAGGAAGAGAACTTCAACCCCAATGTAACCTCCCAGGCTATTTTTCAGTGATGTGTTTTTTAAGCTGCCTAAACAAGCCACTATTTTCCTCATCTCCAGGCTGTTCAGTATGCCTGATGTGAACTTTCTCTCCTTATTATTAGGTTAGTCATTATTCAGCTTTTTTGACTTAAAGGTTACATTCTCTGAAAAACATTTCTCATCTTCCCCCATGGTAGGTCAGAGATTCAATTTGCAATTTCTTTGTTCTTTATTATTATTACTTAAAAAATCAACTGTTATTCCTTCCCATTAAATTATAGCTTCCATGAGGATTGGGATCATGCTTCTTTTGTGTACCACTATATCCCCAGGATATAGGAAATGCTTGTTAAATGTTCATATGCTGAATTAATAAAAACTTGAAAGAAAAGCTTTACTCTTTTTTTTAACTCAGAAATTATTTATCTTGCTCCCCACCACCACCAGGCTTCTCTGATTCCTCTTTGCATGCTCCGCATTCTCTTTCAAAGCACCTATAATTCTGCTCTTAAATGTTGATCTTCCCAGGGTTCAGTTCTTGCCCATCTTCTCTTGTTATAAACATATTCACACTTTATTTATTATATTCTGATCAATTCCATATGTTCATCTTTGAACTCAATTCCCTCCCGTGATCTTACCTGTATATCCTTCTATTTATTGAATCTTACAATTTGATATCTTACTGGCCCCTAGATTCAATGTAATATAAGAATATCTTCTCTAATACATCTCTCCATTTGTGTCCACAAACCACAGTCATTAGCATCAACATTCTCCTGGTCACCTAAAGAAAATATCTGGGATTTATCACAGACTACTTTGAGTTTTTGCCCACCATATCTGATAAGCCACATATTTTCTTAACATTTTGAGAAGTGCTATTTTATTTCTCATTTTTTAGATCCACTATTTATTGTTTGTCAAAAAAAATTTCTGAAGAACTTCCTTACCTGATTTTTTAACCCCCAAGCTTATTTACCCTTCAGTTTATTTTGTATATTGTTTTGTTATCTTTCTAAATAGCTTGCTTCAAACTCTTTCCTGAGATTCCTCTTCATAACTCAGTTTAGCAAGGCATGATTTCTGCTTCCCTCCGACATCCCTGTCCGTTTGTATCCTTCCTCCATCATTATAAAATTACAATTCCCTGAATGTCATGTTCTTTTTATACCATCATGACTATGTGCACCTATTTTCTCTCCCTGAAACAGTCCTTGCTGTGGCTCTTGTCAAGAATAAAATACAGCCTTGGCTGATGTAGCTCAGTGGATTGAGTGAAGGCTGCAAACCAAAGGGTCGCTGGTTCAATTCCTAATCAGGGCACATGCCTGGATTGTGGGCCAGGTCCCCAGGAGGGGATGTGCAAGAGGCAATCACACATTGATATATCTCTCCCTCTCTTTCTCCCTCCCTTCCCCTCTCTAAAAATAAAATAAAGAATAAAAAAGAATAAAATATAAAACATTAAAATAAAAAACTAAAAAAATTGTGATCATCTATTAATTTTTTTGAGAACCATGCCACTTCCAAGCCCAGACAATAATTCATTTCTGAGGTAACCCTCTACTTTGTATTTAGATTTGCTGCTACATTTTACCACTGAATTCTCATGGTTTCTTTGCCTTTTTTGAGCACTGGTTACTATAACTAACTTTATATTTTCAAGGCCTAGCACAATGTCTATACTTAATAAGTGTTTTATAAATTTAAATTAAACAGCTTCTTAAAACACAATTGTTATGAATTTTAAAACTGGTTCTTATCCTGTTATAATTCATGTCTTTTTAAAATTAATCTTGTCCCTAAAGCATCCAAGCTACTGTAATACAAAACTCAAAATTAATCAGTGTTAAATTTAGATCCATTAATGTCATTGTTTCTAACAATATATTGGCATGTAAGTAGAAGGTACTTTGTTGGTGGTGGCTGTGTTACTAACTCAGTTGATTATCTTTCTAAGAGATTATTAGAGTCATATTTGTGCTAACCTACATCAAAATTTAGGAGCATAGAACTTTTATTATGTAAAATATTAGATATAAGAGGATGATACTAAAACTATCTACTAGAAAATTACTTTAGTACTGTAGCATATCATTTTCTTATGTCTAAACTCTGTAAAGCAACTTATGAAAAATATTCTATGAATCCCTGTGGCAATGAAGAAAGGAATTAAAATTCAAGTAAAATCAAATTTTAAAAGATTAATGTTGCCTGTTATGTTTGATGACAACAATAAACACAATGAAATTTTGTTAACTTCTTTAAAACATAAGTTGATAACCAACAACAGTACCATTTTAGCACAGGTAACTCCTTGTGCTTGAGTGTCCCACAAGGTAACCTGAATTGCAATAATGAAGAGGTACTTAGCCCATTCATGTTATTTTTTATGTCAAATAAAATTCGAATTTCTTTAGAGCCCCTAGAATATTCAGTGACTACATACAGGATCTGTTATTCATGTCTTTACCTATACATCTATATTTATTTTTATCTTCAATTAAATATTATTTTTTACTGGGGTATTAAGAATATATAAATAAATCTTCAATTACACAATAAAGTTTCATAAGTAAGAGATGCTTTTAAGGTTATATTTAGTTCATAAATATTGCTCATTAATGAGGTGGATTCCCACTCACTGTAATAAAAAGCCATCCTTTACCTATTAGTTGAAATCAAATAAATTTGCCTAACAGTTGGGAACTTGTGTTGACAAAGTAACACCACCACCGTGGAATTCTAAGAGCATTGGTTTCCATAAACATGGTCCCTAGATCTACATCAGCATCACCTTTGAGCTTGCTAGAAATGCAAATTCGTGGGCCTAATTCTAGATCTCCAGATTCAGAAATTCTGGGGTAGGGCTCAGCAATCTGCATTTTAGTATGCCTTCTCAGTGATTCTGGTGCATGCTAAAATTGAAGAACCTCTGCCTTCAAGTAAATAGGTCCATGGAATTTTAGAATCTAAAGGAAACTTAGAAACTATCTAGTTTTCTAGATGGTTCCAATAGTGATTAAAAAAAAACAAAACACCTCAAGGCCTCTCCATAGCTAACTGAAATTTTGAACTGCTTGTTCTATGCAGGCTTCTAATCCTGGGAAGCACAGGCATAGAAATACTCCTAAAACTGGAGTGTGCACACACACATATACACACACTCACTGGTAGATGCATAAAGTGATTCTAGTATTTACTTCTTCAAGGAGTTTCTGAAATTCTTTTTGACCTCTCGAATTAAACTTTATTACTTTATAAACAATAGCCAATTACTTAATATTTAAGAGGTAGACTAAATAAGTCTTAATAATCCAACCCATAGATATATCATAAATCTAGAAAAAGCTTGATTAATATTAATCACATTTGTTAAATGATTTATATGTGGAGAAACAGTTAAGGCAGAGATAGCAACAAGTCTCTTCTGTCACAAATCATTCTCAAAGACACTTTAAAACAAAAACTTGCATTTCAACCCTTATATATTATTTGATTAAACTTATCTAAGGCAGAAACTTTAAACTTATCTACTTAAGGTAGACACATTAAAATTTTGATTCTTTTTTAAAGGCTTCACTGTAGCTGCAATACTTATTTGAAATATATATATAAAATTTTTCTTAGTGCACTCATGTGTAAAAGTACCTTTTTAATTTCTGTATCTGCATAACAGACACATTATTCTCCAGAAGTTTAAATTGTCCACAGTACAAAAGTTTTGTTTCTCTAAAAAAAAGGTAGAAGTGTGGTAGGCAGTTAGACAAACATGAGCAGAGCTAGGACAATGGGCCTGGTTGAGAAGGTTGCCAGGGTGGAAACCTTAGGTAACTAACAATGGGAAGAACAAGAACCTTATCCCCAGGGTAGCCTTTCTTCTCTTAATGTAACATTGGTAATGTGGTTAGACCTCCGACTTTTCCTCCCCTGGCATGTTGCTAGTAATTCAGGTTAGACCCTCTCAGAGGGGAGACCAATAAGAGGGCTAGAGAATAGCTCTTAAGCATTAAGCTCCCAGAACCATGAGGTTCTGACCCACATCAAATATTGGCTTGGCCAAAAAGTTTGTTCATTTGTTTGTTCATTTTTCCTTAAGATGGGTCTAAGTGCTTAGTTGTCTTTAACTTCATTCAAAATAATTTTGTTTGATTTTATTGTGATAGCTGTCATACCAGAGTGCATTTTAAAAAATTATCAAAATTGGTGAATTTTTATGCAGCCATTTTTATATTGAAGATGGAAAAAATACACAACCTTTTTGGCATATTATGGTTTATTATTTCAAGAAAGGTAAAAGGTCAACTGGAATGCAAAAAAAAAAAATTCATGCAGTGTATGGAGAAGATGCTCTGACTGATGGAACATGTCAAAACTGGTTTACAAAGTTTCATTCTGGAGATTTCTCAATGGACAATACTCCACAGTCCAGTAGACCAGCTGAAGTTGATAGCATTTAAGTTGAGACATTAACTGAGAACAATCAATGTTCTACCTTGTAGGAGATACCTGATATACTCAAAATATCCAAATCAATAAAGTTATTGGTCAAAATGAAAAATGTGTCTTTTATTTTAAGGAAAAACCTATGAACTTTTTGGCCAACCCAATTTCTCTAAGTCTCAGTTGTGTTTCAGCTTCAGGCCCAGAAAAGCAGCAAAACCAGACTAGCAATGCCATGGGAGACATTAAGACTAGATGCATTGACTAATGACTACCTGATCTGGTGCTGACTAATCGGTAGAGACCATGACCCTGAAACATCACACCTGGAAAGCTGTTGAGTATCGTATTGGGATCCTCCCCTGGGACCTCCAGATATCTACCCTCAAGAAGGAAGACCCAGCACAGCCCTCACTATGGAACACACCCATGCCTTTCCCCACCTACTTCCCCAAGTCTTGTTTTCCATGCCTCTCTCTTTCTCCTAGGCCCCAAGAGCTTTTCTTTTGCCTCTGTAACTTGTTTCCTGACCCCATTTCTTCTACAACTCACTTCATCTATCTTTGTGACTTTCTAAATAAACTTTCTTGCAATTTGAGCATTGGCTCTGAATTTTTTCTTAGCCAGAACTGAAGTACTTAGGTTGATGAACCGACATCCAATCTGATACCACCAGTCTAACACCTGGTGCTGTTTCACTGCCAAGAGAAGAAATGAATGGAAACAAATTCCCTATAAAGAGTTGAAATTACACCAAAAAGAAATTGTGTTTTAAAAAAAATCTCATTATTGAGGAAAACAGAAGCCAGAGGCTAAATAAATCAAAGTCCAACTTCAATGACCATCTGAACAAATCCTCAGCACTAGATTCATTACCTTTGAAGATGGGTCAAATCCATGGGGTTTTCCAAAGAAATTGAATGTGATTTTCAGTTTTATTTTGATTATTAATATGTTTGGTCAAAGAAGGACTTAAAATATCTGCTTGAGAAAAGTCAGAAATTTTTATGTTATACTTAAGCCTATAACCATCTCCTCACCTTCCATCCCACCACCTTGAATTTCAGGAAACAACAGCATGAGGAAACTATACTGTGTTTTTGTGTAATGTGTCATTTCATATCAAGTCATATACATATAGGCTGATAGTCAGATAGAATAATCTAATAGTTCCACAGAATTAAGTTAAATACTGCTGGAATCCCCAGTAGTAAATTGGTAACACACCTTCTGTAGGGCCTACTCTGCTTTGAAGGATTAGTTTAGAAACTATTAATCTGACTGAGAATGTTTCTCCTTGTGCCCAATTAGGACCTATCCCAATGTCCTAGGATTCTTTGACTGACTTACCTTTAAACCAGGATAGGAAAACTGTCTAAAAGTTTTCAGAAAGTTGGAAACATTGTTTTCTACATCTAGCAATGCATAGCCCTGCAGTTATAAAAATAATATGAATTCAAGTATTGAATTTTAAAGTCAATTATATCCCAATTTGAGATCAAGCTATCAAACCTTCATCATAATAATATACTGATCTGATGTGGGATTAGAACTTGTTATTCCTGAGACTGATTGACCATATAATATTATAGTTTCTACTGCAGTGTAGACAGACCTAAGTTTGAGTTCTATCTCAGACAGATTCTGCCTAGTACCTCACAGGGCTGCAGATGTTTGAACAGTAAAACAGCATGCACTAACCATTTGTCATAAAACTTTTAAGATTTATATCATGTATTAGTTAGATAACATGTAAAAAGAAAAATCCTGAGATTTCTTCCTCTTTAGAAAGCATGTAGTAATTTAAACTTTCTGCCTATATATGATTATGTAAAATTTATACAGGAAGAAATTAAATATATAAAATGATTTACAGGTAAACTGAAAAAGGCTGCAAGTTTGGGATTTCATAGATCTTTGTGAAAACTGTTATAAATCTCTGTAACTTAAATCGCTTATTTTACCTCTACTGAAGCAGTATAAACAGAACAAGCAATTACCTGTAATAAACTTTTTCTTTAATATTGTGGCAATCCCATTTTCTTAACACACTTGTAATATATCCTGTACTTAGAAACAGCTTGTATATTCTGCAGTTGGGTAGACATTGTAGGTACTATGGGTAAGTCAATGTGGCTGTAATGTTGAGAGTAAATTATTAATAGGAATGAAATCTTAGCTATACCTTTTCAGAACTAACACTTTTTTATTAACTAAATCTTAGCTATTACCATTTGTAGAAAAAGTCTCAAAATAATATATTCTGGTTATGATTTTAAGAACATTTGTTAAATAAGTTCATGATTCTATAGAGCATTATATACAATTTGGGATATTAAATGAGTTGAACAATATCATAAATATGAACCATTGATATAAGTGCTTAGCCAGTGTCTCTAAGAATTAATAATAATCGATCATTTTAAATTTACAATTTAAATTTAAATACATTAAATTATTAAAATGATACCAATTCCATTGGCCATTCTGCAACAAAAGTTAGAAAGTGGAGGGGTAATCTAACCACACACATTTTTTTTTTTTTAGTACAGGCATACCTTAGAGATATTGCAGGTTTGTTGCTGGACCACCAAAATAAACTGAACCATAATCTTTTTTTTTGATGAAGAGTCTTGCCTTCAATTTGTGAAAAATGCAACATCTACAAAGAACAATAAGGTGATGCTCAATAAAATAAAATATACCTGTGCCTTACTATTTTTTAAGAAAATTGAAAGACATGTGCAAGGTATCTCCTCAAAATAATTTATTTTTATCTGTTTTTATAATTATATTTATTAAAAATATTAGTACTTTATGCAATCTATTTGAAGATAGTTGTACTGATTTCCTGGAGGAGAAAGGAAGCCAATGAGGTTTAGATCTTGGAAAACAATTTGAAAATGGATAGAATGAAGGAAAATTTTATTCTCATTGAGACATTAGTTTCATTTCTTTGAGACTAAAAGATAAACCAGTGTCAGGATTCTTTCCTTTCACCACATCCTTCTTCCTTTTTTATTTTATTGAATATATTAGGGTGACATTTGTTTTCAAAACCATAATGGTTTCAAGCGGATGACTCAATAAAACATCTGCACACTGTATCATGTGCCATCATTCCAAACAAAACTTCTTTCTGACCCCATTCCTTCCCTTTGCCCACCTCCACATACCCCCAACCCCTCTCCCTTCTGGCCTTCACCGTACTGCTGTCTGTTTCCATGGGTTATACATATATGTTTGTTTTGCTTGATCCCTTCACCTTCTTTCATCCAGTCTCCCAACACCCTTCCCCACTAACCACTGTCAACCTGTTCCATGCATCTACACCTCTGTTTCTATTTTGCTCATCAGATTTCAAATGTAAATGAGATCATATGGTATTTGTCTCTGACTTATTTCACTTAGCATAATAATATCTAGGTCTATCTATGATATTGGAAAAGGTAAATATCTTTCTTCATTTTTTAACAACCAAGTGGTATTCCATTGTTTAAATGTACCACAGGTTTTTCAACCATTCATCTACTGATGAGTTCTAGGGCTGTTTCCATACCTTGGCTACCTTGTAGGTTGTGGGTTATTGTTAAGCTATTTAATACTA